>JADMNF010000131.1:0-91694 GCA_016097085.2 Sporothrix curviconia | reverse complement strand
CCGGGCCCGAGGTGGAAATTGCGCGAAAAATGGCGCATATGGTGAGCCGACGAGTGAACGGAGCATCCCGCGTTGAGCCCCGTAAGTGCCGATGCGGCCACACACGTCGGAAGTTGACAAATTGTCCGACGTCCTCCCATCTCCACAACGGCCATGGTTTGTTATTTGTTGTAATCAGGCCGAACTTGCCACTGCCAAGGCGTTTTTGGGAACTTAATGTTGCCGTCCTTGTTGGTCGAGTCGTGGCAAATAGCCAAACCCCAAGTCGCAAGCTTGGAGAGAAGAAAGACCTAGGCAAGAGTTGTAAGCTGAGCTGGGATGGCAAAGATGGGATAAGATATTGTATTAAGCTCTCGCAATTCCACGACGACAACAAAAAGCTGCCGGCAAGATATTTAGGTGGTCGGAAAGAGAAAGGAATTGGTGCATATGGACGGCGCGCTTAACCCCGCGCCGTTTACAAAAAAAGAATGTATTTTAGACATACTGGGCAAGTATTTACATAAGGCAGATAATGCCAACGCAGCGTCCTGTCTTTTATCTGTTTGAAGCGGGGCGTGGGGGTGGTAAGGATTGCTCGGGCGACACGCGTAGGAAAGAAAGGCACGAGGGGAAACATGAAGCACTAGGTGAGAAGGGCGCAAGGAAATATAGGTGGATTCATTGGCAATTGGGTGACCATTGGTTTTTGTATGAAATAGACTGAAAAATACAACGTATAAAACAAAAGAACAAAGAAAACGTACGCATTCGCCAGTGCTTGGCTGAGCTTTTCCCCTCACTTTCCCATGCCTTTTCAAAAACGCCTCCCCCAGTGTATAATAAGATATAGTGATATAGCAGAGAAGGAGACGGGAAGAAAAGGTAAAAACGCGAAGAACAAATCCAAGGAAAGATTGAGAAGGCAGAAGATGGGAAAATTTCCTTGGAGGTGCCCGAGAATATAACAAGCAGAAAATAAGACTCGTAAAGTCGTGATATGGAAAGTGGGGAGCCGGGGTGGTTTCGTACAATCTTGGACAGGAGTAACGTTTTAGGAGGCGATTGTTGACCGAGACACTCTCGGCTATCGAAAGTGAGGCTGAAAGAGCTGAAGGGGGCCGAGAAACAGAGCGACTCGGCAGTAACACCGCATCCAGCCGCAATTGTGTGTTGGAGAACAAAGAAAATCAAAGGCCCAAAAAGACACAAGAAAACAAGGGATTTCCCGGCCCAGAGACGTTGTCCCAAGTTACGTGCCAAAAGCAAGAGATGGAAGAGACGATAAATATATCTAGAGACGTAAAAAAAGGAATAAGAGTTCTTTTTTGGTTTGGCGTTTAGTCGATAGTCATTCTGCTCGGTAGAGGCGGCTTCATGTCGTTGAGGCCAATCGAATTGTTGTCGTACTGCACTGGCTTCTCTTCGCCGTCGGTGCGCTTCAGAATGTGCGCCTTGAGGCCACTTTGCCAAAAGTTGTTGCATGCACACAAAGGCGTTGGTGATGGTGAGGATAATGAGCAGGATTGTCAGCACGGCGAACGCCGTCAGTGACTTTTGCACGCCGGTAGTTCTGGCTTGTTTAGCCCGGCTCATGAGCATGCGCACGCAAGCTTGAAGAGAAAGAAACCAGGCCAGGGCCCCACATGGTACAGCACGATGCTGGCGGCCATGCCGACCTTGATCTTCGTGGGCGCGTTGAGAAAGCGGCAAACAGCAGGATGAGAATGGTGATGGGGAATGGCCGCGGCCGGTGAGGGCGAATTCGACCGTCGGTCTTGCCTGTGACGAATAACCAGGAAACTGGAGCCGTGAAGCCGAGGAAGAAGAAGAAATCAAACTTGAGCAGCGCAATGTAAATCCTGGTAGGCCGAGGAACCGCTTCTTCATGCGGTAGTCGCGCCAATCTGCTTGAGAATGTCCCAGGCAAACTCCTGGTACAGCTTCCAGGCGATGAAGCACATCACAATGGTGGCTCCGCCGATGATGCAGGGAATATGGCAATCAGGAACGGCCGGACGCGGTCCATCAGAACAACGCTGCCAACCATCAGGGTTAATGGCACCAATGGCGGCGAGTGACGTGATGGCCAGGTTGATTTGGTCGGTCTGGATGCCGTGTAGATGAGGAAGGCCAGTTGGCAACGCATATGCCGATGACCTGAATGGTATTCTTCATGCGGAGTGCATCCCACCACGAGAACGAGCTCGTACAGGAAGGCAAAGATGAAAGAGCGTCAGGAATGTCGGGATTAGAGCGGTTAGAAGGAGTTGTTTTGGCTGTTGTCCTTGTTCTGGATGACGTTGGATTCAAACTCGGCAAAGAGATACCTATAAACCGTCAGCATTCCCATCTAAAAGAGACCGCGTCGGTCGCGAAGCCCGCATTGGTAGCTCCAGCAAGCAAGCAGCAAGACCGTGCAGCAAGATCGTGAGATAAAAGGTATCTTGTTATACGTACGCTTCAAACGCCAGGCAGATGATGGCCTGCACCAGGACGACCAGGAAAAAAGGCCTTGGCCCATTTTGTCTCAACGAAGCTGACATGCTGCGCGGGCTTGTCGGCGACGCCGTTCCCGCGTAGTAGTAGCCGTCGTTGTTGAACGGCTGCTGAGCAAAGGCCGGATCCGGTGTCAGAAGCGACCGCCGGGACTCTTGACGGGGCGCCAGGGCGGGCGAGAGTGTGCGGGTCGTCTGATGCCCAAGATATAAAGGATTCGTGAAACTGCGTCTCGCGGCGGGGCGCGTGATAAATCAGGTCTCGTAGTCGTTCGCCGCCTTCGAAGAGAAGGGTGACAATAAAGGAATCGGCTCGTCAGTGGGATAAAGGACAAAATGTGAGCTCCTTGTGATAGTTGGTGGAGAGCGTGGGAAGGATAGCGCGAACGTGCCGCCCTTTCGTATTGGATGTGGGTTGGTGACTGGTCAAATGTGTGTTGCGAAGGTATGCTGAAGAAAAAGGAGGAGAGAGAATGCGGCGAGAACGAGCGGCGGGAAAAGGAGAAAGTGTCGATGCGATGCGATGATGCGATGGATGGCGAAGAGGAAGGAGGGACGGAAAGTAACGAAAAACAGGAAAGAGCGAGGCAGGAATTCGGGAAAAGGTTGAAAAGATGAGCCATGCGGAAAATAAAAATCAAGAGGATACGAGGATATTCCCAACGCGGAGGAAGAGCGACACAAGGAGGGCTCTTTAGAAGGTCTCGAAAAGCGGGCCTGGGCAGCCACACTTATTCTGCCGGCCGTTTTAGGAGGGCCGCTATTACGAGGGGGGCATGAAGAGCCAAGCTGAGGAGGGGAGGGAAGAGAGACGTGAGGGAGAAGACGATAGGAGAACAAAGTACGGAGCACAAAGAGACAAAATACGGAGTACTGAGTATTACAACAAAAAAGTTGTTTGGGAGGGTGACTCTGGAGGGAGAGTTTGAAATCCCGTTTCCAGGGAAAGAGCGATGGACGAACGGGTGAGAAAGGGCAAGAGCGGTCGCTGGTTCCCAGGAAGATGGGGGGACCAGGGTCTCCTTCAACTGTCTGCGGTTGTGCAAGGCTTTAGCTTTGGCAACGAGGTCGAGCGATCTTTGCAACTCATGGCTGGCCTCCCGTCTGCGAGTGTGCTGGGAGCCGTGGGTGCGGTGGTTTTGGCCGTTACCTGTGTTCAAAGAACGCTACCTCACGCTGTTTTTCGTGCTTGGCTGGCCTCCCGTCTGCGACTGATCCTGGGGAGATGAAACACAAGATCGATTGTTCGAAAGGCGGAAACAGGGCTCAGGAGGCATCGGCTGCCAAGGCAATGTTGGCTGTGACCAGCGGGCGCCGATAAGGAAGGCGAAGACAGATATATACATAAAGTGACCGGCGAGAGCCGAAAGGGACAAAGAGTGCCAGGTAAAGTTTGCAAATGATACACGGCGATATTGGCTTCGTTGCCATGTTGGCAAGAACGCCTCGTGTGTTTCCGTCAGGCTCTCAGAACCCGCCGTGGGGAAAGAAAAAGATCCGAAGCCTGCTGCGCCTTCTTCGAAAATGGACCCTGGTAAGATGGGACGGCATTTTCGCATTTTTTCAAACAAGCAATTTGGCCGGGACGCTTCCTGGCAGTGCCCTCATGCGGCTAAAAAAGTAGTAACGGCCGGACACTAAGGGGACAAGAACACGCCAACGCCCGCTAAAACTATGGCTTAGCATCGGCTGGGCCAGGAACATCCGCCTGTTTTTGCGCTTGGCTCTCCATTGGTTTGGCGAAGCGTTGGCCAGGCCATCAGTGAATTGCACCGTGCCACTGAAATGCAGATGGCGATCCCATCCAAATTAGAATCCAATCCCAATAGGAGACACTCTCTGCACACGCAACCACTGTGGTTTTTAACGGAGCAGCGGACAGCTTTAGTGACTGGGCTGCTATAAAAGCCGCTGAATCCACCCGCTAGCCGCAGGGAATGCGCTCCATTCGCAGCGCCTGTGCGCCTAAGTGCTCACTGTTCGCAACTTCCTTTGGAGCCTTCCTTTGCCCTCTGTCTTATGCACTGTTCTCCACGTCATCCATCGCGTTTCCTGAACTGGTCAATGTCCGGCACACAATGTGAAAACAGTCATGTCGCTGTGCGAAGCAAGAAAAAGTAGATACACTTTATTACTCCGTACCCTTACATGTTCGTTGATCGTCTTTGACGGGCGCCCGCCGCCTGTTGAGCACTGCGGCCGTTTCACCCCAAGTCCGAGGATGTGAGAAAGTTAGAGGCGATTAGGTGCGAGAATTGGCATGCACTGTGCATTAGCACTGTCTTTATCTCTTATCGTGCCCCTGCTAAAAAAGCAAGGGGCTGGGCGCTCGCTCAGTTGCACTGAAGTGGCACGAGGAAAAACACTAGTGCGTTTTGGCGTGAGAGAGCGTCAGTGGAGGCATCGCCATCGCATCTTTCGCCTCGTTTATATCCCACGTCACCAGTAGAACGCCGATGTGCATTGGTGGCCCGCCCTTTCCCCGACCTCCACCAGGCAGCCCTTGTTCTTCCTCTGTTTGCGCCACAGCCTCCCCCTCTACCGCTAAACGGAGACGCTGTCTCGCAGCTGGTGCATCGCCCGATCGTGATGACGATGGACGTCGACACGGACGAAGAGCTCCTGCAGAGGCTCGCCGCAGGGGGAAAATCGACTAGTACGTTGGCGATGACGCCCCGGGCTGAGGAGCGAATAGTTCGCGATGGATTTGCTAACGGCGGACCTTGTTGCAGTGACCATTGGCTCGCCTTTTGGCCAACATCATTTCTCGTCTCGAGACGGTTCGTTCTTTGTCTTCCACTCTATGACTGCTGCATCGCATCCTGGCGGCGCTTGTCTGACTTTTTGTGTGCGCCTCTCTAGATTATCGAGTCTGAATACCCCATCCCGATCATCCCCCCGCCACGGCGGACACAGTCCAAGCTCCCACAGCCACCCCTGCCTGGCCGGGATGACGCGCCCAACGGCGTCGGCGTAGCCTCGTCGTCTAGGGGTCCGGTGATAAACCCAGCAGCCGCTGCCGGAGCGGATGGGCCGCTGGAGGGCGACAAAGAGAATGCCGATCCCGTACCCGGAGATTGCTGCCAGCAACGAGAGCCCGCGAGCAGCACCGGCGAGGGCAGTAACGCAATGCGGCAGACGCTGCGGCAGCCGGCACTGAAGCAACAGTTCTCATCCCCCTCGTCCTCATCTGCACCTGCGGTGTGGCCACCGCCCGCTTCCACCTCAGCATCGACCGCCGTTGCGCGCAGACTTGCCAGATATGCCGAAGCCCATCTCGAGCTCATTGATTACATCATGACCACCCTCAAGACCAACTTTTCCAAATACCCCCCACACAGCATCCAGCGGCTCGCCGAGCTCATCCTCAATCCACGCGACCACTACCGCTACCTCGCACCGTACCTCCACGCCATTGACCGCGTCATCGTGTCACCACCACCAGCAACATGTACCCGCTTGCCGCCCTCCGCGCCGACCAAGAAGGTCTGGCACTTCTCGCCGCGGGAATCACGCCGTCGGCCGGCGACGGCGTCGAGAATGGCGAGAGCGACCTCGGCCTGTCTGTCACGGGACTCGCACTGGCAAGTGGTTCTACCCCGGATAACTCGCAGGGTGCACTCCTCACACCCATCCCGTGGCTTCGGCGTAGGACGCCGAGCGCCATTGGCGATGATAACACCACAGAGGACGGCTCAAGTCCGCCGAGCACCGCCGACGGCAGTGACATTGCGTTCAGTGCCTCGAGCAGTTACGGCCGGGTCGGTGCGGAAGCGGTGGTGGTGCGGGGCGTCCCGGGCGTCGTCCCTGCTCCAGCAGCACTCACAGACTCTCGGCATCTTCATCGCAGCAGCTTCTGCAACAGCAGCAGCAAGGGCACCCGGCACAGCAGCACCGCATGGAGGTGCGGACCGAGGCCACCGAGACGATCGAAGGACCGAATGGCATGGGCAGCATTGAGACTGTGAGTGTGTCCATCAACGGCATTCCCAGCCACGGAGCCATGCTGGCGGCTGTGCAGTTGCAGCAACAACGGGGCATCACACAAGGCGAGCTGCTGCGACAGGAGCAGACAGCGGGCGTCGTCCCCGTCACGCAAACTCGCAAGGGCGGCAGCGGCTAGGGCCGCTGCTGCACACGGCATGGCCGGGTTCGGAGACCGCTTCTTGGGCGGACACGATGACGAAGACGACGAGGAAGAGGACCGAGGACAATGAGATGGACGATGATGACGACGATGACATGGGCCGCCATGCCCTTGGCCATACGCCGGTTGTGCCCAGCAATGCCGGCCCTGGTGCTCATCTGGCCAACAATGAACAGCACGAAGAAGACACGGCCATGGGTGGAACGGAAGCGGATGCCGCAACGTCAACAGCAGCAACAGCAGCCGCCGCCGCGAGGCAGAGAGCAAAGGCAAGGTGTGGCAGACAAGAAGGCTGAGGAGGATCCTGAAGAGATTCCACACGCCCGCGGTCCCGAAGAAATCGGCGCCGAAGACATGGGTCCACAGCCCCGGTCGCTCCGAACAGCTATCGGGACAGAAGGCGCGGCCTTTTGATTGGCAGCGCTTCCGACGCCACTCAAGTCGATATGCGCGACATTGATGTGGAAGCTGCCGTGGGACGCAAGGCATCTGCCTTACCAGCCGGCACGGTTGCTGCGCCCGTTATCCCCTTGTCAAGCCGCGATGGCGTCAGGGAGGACTCTGTCAGCGAAGGAGAGGCAGAGCCCTCCGCCGAACAACGCGCACGTCGAGCACCCCCAAGCGCGAGGCAGAGCAGCCGCTTGAATCTGACGTTCCTGCCAAGAAGCGCAAGGAAGATCCCGCTGACACGGCTGCCGGGTCATCACAAGCAACCACGACTAGTGACAAGTCTGTGGAGAAACAGGCAGATTCCGTGACGGAGTCTGGAGATGGGCTGTCGGAGAAGACGGCGGGCGATTTGCCAGAGAAAGGCGACGATGAAACCCAGCCACCGCGACCTAGGAGTGTCGCTCGCTCATGGGTCTCTTTTGTTGGAAACGGTAGTTTCAGAGATCTGATGCTTGGTTCGGGAGCGTGTGTTTACGAAAATATATTTTGTTGAGTATTGTTTGGTTTCACGAGGATTTGTTTTGTCGGAGATGAAACACTGGGCTTTATGAGGAGTTTTACCAATTGATCAAGATTTCAAGAGATCTTTTTTTTTATTAAATTTTTACTTTTCTCTCGACGTGATGTAATCTAATTCCATAAAAACTGTACATGCGTGAAATATCTACAAAGGCATTAAATATACACTATGTTTACATTTTGTTCTATTTATTTATTCATTTGTCAAGAAGTGTAACTTTTAGTCTTGTTTTTGGTGCAAATATATATTTAATATTCTGTCATAGAAAGTCCTTGACTTATCGAATATATTTTTGAATTAATTATTTTAATACCCGAAACATACAGTACTGATAAAGGCCAGCACGGGTTTTGCAAGGCTCTCACCATATACTGGGTAGACAAAGTATTGACTGATAGCACCTTCCTCGATAGCAACTTACAGACTTTCCTATCTCGCATCGGGCAGCTGCCGTGGATGGTGCGGAGCACATGTACCGAGTGCAACCCAACATTGTCGCCGTAACTGGCGTAGTAATGCGCATCTCGGCTGGATGCAAGGAGACAAACGCAACGTGAACAAAACAAGACACAAAACAGAGCCGTCAACAATGGCCACCGTTCATGGAGAGGTGCTCTGGATGGGCCCCACCGGCGACCAGTGGCACTACACCGGAAGGAGCGACTGTACGACTTAACGCGGGGAAGCAGCGACTCTGGCGTTCCGGCTGCGGGCCTCACAATCCGCACAACTGCGGGCCCTCCCGACACGCGCATTGCTGTGGCGCCCGGCCGGACGCGCTCGTGGTTGTCGACATGCAAAACTTTTTTCTGCACCGCCTCTGTCGCGACCACCCAACGGGCCGTGCTGCCGTGGCACCAACGCTGGCAGCGATCGACGCATGCCGCCGTGCTGGTATTCGCATCGTTTGGCTGAACTGGGGCCTTGCCGCGAACGACTTGGCAGCCATGCCGGCGTCCATCGTGTGCGGATTCTCGCGACGGATGGTGCTGGACGACGACCTGGACCGGCCACCGCCGAGGTCTGGCCTTGGTGTCGACAGTGACGGCGACGGCGTGACCGGGCCGTGGCTGGCCAAGGGCGCGTGGAATAGCAATGTCTACGAGGGAGAAGAGGCGGAAGAGGCGGACGGTGCAAAGGGCAAACCATCAGCAACACCGAGCCTCGCCACGGCTGTCCGCCCAGACTTGGGTGATGTGCTGTGCGACAAGACGCGCATGTCGGGCATGTGGTCCGAGACCGAACCACTCCGGCAGTACTGACGACAGACGCCGCCACGGCCAACGGTACAAGCATCCGCACGTTGCTGTTTGCGGGAGTCAATACGGACCAGTGGTGCTAGGCACGCTGACGGATGCCATACAATGCGGCTGGGACTGTGTGGCGGTGGCCGAACTGCTGCGCGACGACGACGCCAAAACGGACAGGAGGTGACCATGCTGAATGTTGCGGTGGGTTTTTCTTTTTCTTTTTTCTTTTTCGTCTCCTTCTTTTTTGGGGTGTCTTTCGGGGCTTTCTTCCGGCCGGCCGGTTTCCTTCTGACACACTCATCAAAGCACGAGACCCGCTGGACAAGGGTATCAATACTGACTATGGACTACGGAGCAGAACAATCTCGGATTTGTGATCAACAGCAAGACTCTTGGGAGACGGCGTGGATGCTTATTGCGAGGCACTCCTGTCAAAGATGACCGGGGTCCTTGACGTGTGCAGAATACCGGACGGACCAGTGACGTAGCCAAAGGGAGAGAGATACATATTAAGCGACGTCTGGAGAAGGGAATGGAAGCACTGGGAATTCAGGGGTGGCAGTTTTTGTTTCTCTCCGCATTTCATTGTCTTTTGTTGCTTGTCATCTTTATCCTTCGCATCCCGCATCGTGTTGAAAATTTGTTTTCTTTGCCATCGCTTGCTTTCCTGCAACCCGCATTTGGTAATCCACACCACCCTCTTCGTTATTGTTAGCCCTTTATTTCATTGTGCGCTGTATTTACATGGTGTGCCTGGCACCCCCGGTTCCTTTCTTGTCAAAGATTGCCCCTCTTTGTCGTGTGTCTCGTGGCTGGCGCTGATGTGCAGTTGCTGAGGTAAGGGAATAAGTGAGACATGAGACATGTTTGTGGTGTAAGGGCAAGCGACAAGAACGACCACACACACTACCACAAAAAAAAAACGAAAAAAAACCCCAAGGAAGTGGAGAGTGGAACACGCCAAAACACTAAAGGAAAGGAAAAAGAAAAAACAAATAGGAGCAGGGAACGAAAAAGGCCCGTTGAAACAGCGATCAGCTGGACCAGCCATGGAATCTTGAGGAGCTGGGGAGTTGAGGAGCGTTTGTCAAGCCTATTTATTTATCTCTTTCGCTGTGTCGGGCAGCAGCATTCCAGTGATAGAATAGCGAAATCAAAGGGTGAGTGCTAGCCCGTTGGCCCCTCAAAGGGCCTGCATAACTTTTCGTCTGTACTCCGTTTTCTCGTTTCTTGTTTTCGTTTTGCATTCCAAAGAAGTGGGGAGAAAGAGACGTGGTAGCGAGGCAGAATGTCACTGATTGTTGAGGGTTTCTGGTCACGGTGACACGATTTTCTCAGGAAAGTTGATTGTAAATAAGCAACAGTAACTCTGATCGTTTTGTTCCTTGCTTATTGTTCTAGTGCTAGAGCTGTTCTCATACATAGATATCTTGGTTCCTTCCGCTGTCCAATATTTCGAGTCGGTTAATTTAAGAGTTGCGCGTGTTTGCTCTTTAACCGTTGAACTCCTCGTCTTGGTGGTCGACCCGGAGCCTCGTCCCAAGGGCTTCTTCCCTCCTCGCTGCAATAAAAACAAGGTCGAAAATGCTTTTGCTGTCGCCAACTGCCAACGTTCGCTTTTTTTGTTCCATTTAAAAATAACATAGGAAATTGCGGTCGTAAGTTCGTCATGCTTGGGGGTATATGAGAGAGGAAAACAAGCCAATGCCTCCTCTCATCCCAGCGGAATATTCGCAAATAATAGTACAAGCTGGCGCAAAAAGGCCTGCAGGCCGTAGGGGAAGTGGTGATCCGACGATGGTCTCAAAAAGACAGGACATAGAGTGGTCCTGCATAGTCGTGTAGTGCAGGCGGTGCTTGGCTGGGACGGCAAGTGGAGGAAGAGAGCAAGGGCGAGTCTCGTCTTTGGTGTTGCACACAATACTGCCATCGGCTTGGCAAGGCCTCATCGTCATCCGTTGTTTAGGACTTGATAGTCATCGTGGTGAGTGTCGTCGGGTGGTGCTGGAGAGTTGGTTGTGTGAAGGTGGTGTGTCGTCAAGAGTAGAGAGAAAAAGAAGTCCAGGTGGGACGGGGCTCGTCACTTTCTCTTGCCTTGGTGAGGATGTCGCCCTTGCAGATGCCGTAGCTACAGCACGCATCTGGGCTGAGCTTGCATTGAGGATGAAGGTCGATCTTGGACTGGCGGATGGTGTTAGTTGAGAACATAAGCAAGGGGCCAGCACAGATCGAGGTAAGATACTTGGGGGAGCAGGCTTACATCAGGACATGGGATTGGTGTTGCTTGCACGACACTGGCAAACGACACGACGACCGGCAGCTACGGTCGAGAGAAGATATGACGGCTGCATATTGGGCGGTAG
The DNA here is from genome assembly GCA_016097085.2 of Sporothrix curviconia. Lineage (NCBI taxonomy): Eukaryota > Fungi > Ascomycota > Sordariomycetes > Ophiostomatales > Ophiostomataceae > Sporothrix > Sporothrix curviconia. Next base: position 80,487 of record JADMNF010000131.1, on the reverse strand, counting down.
AGAGGTGGCAAGGAGGAAGAAGAAAGATGCTTGGGTGCGGATAAGATATGAAGCAACGGCGCGGATGAGGACCAAACAAGGAAGAGAGAGAGAGAATAAAGAGAAATCCGGGGAGAAGGGGAGAGCAGATCAGTAAACAGAAACAGACGGGCGAGTATATCGTAGAGGAGGGCGGGACGAGCCCACTAATTACGAATCAGCACGAGCTGAACTATGGAGATCGGAGAGAGGCAAGAAGAAAAGAGAAAATCAAAAGAAGAAGAGAACAGTCGACGACAAGCTGGGTGTGGGCTGTCCCGGTGAGATATTTGCTTATTTTGGGGAGGGAGCGAAACCATGGGGGTGTCCGGTTGGCGCCTGCCTGAAAACCGACTGAGGCGGCCGAGAGGGGAAGGAGGCTTAGGGTGCCTCTTCTTCCCATTCTGTTCGAGTAGCAATGTGACCGTATATGCACGGACGTATTGTTGTTATTCCGGCTGAGAAGGAAATTTCTCAGCGTCTTTGCGCCTGTTCTTTCGCAAACACGAAGATCAAGTGATATCCCGGGGCTCCCATTACCTTTGCTCTTTCGCATGCCTTTGCTGTCTGGTTTAGGTTTCGGTCAGGCGACACAGAAACAGAAAGGGCGAGGCGGGGAAAAAAGCGAGGACCAAGAAAAAGGGACACCTCAAGAGAACAAAAAGAAAGCAACCTCGGCCGCATTGCGCGTGAAAGCTGGCCCAAAAGTGACCCGCTGGGTCAGCTCCGGAACCCGGGGGGTTGGGAGTTGTCGCTGGGTGCTGTTTTTAGGGGGGAAAATGGGTTTCGCAGTTTGGGTGACTTGGGTAAGATTCTTGCAGGAAACGGGGCGTCAGAATTTCGCTACGGGAACAGGACAGGGCCTAAAGGGTGCTGAAACAGGAAGGTATCTGTACGAACCGAGTGCTGTACCCAATACTTTGGGAGTACTATACAAAAAGAAGGACGACTGATACCCAAATAGGCGCGTCTGCTACGTCGGGCAACTGGGGGGAAAAGCCCGGGGGGAAGGGGAAAGGGTTTTGGGTGGGTCGAAAGAAAGAAAATTTTGGGAGAATTGGGGAAAACCCCGAACGGGCAGGGCAGAAAAAGAAGGGGGCCCCCCCGTTTAGGGCGGGAAGGGGGGCGAATATCGAAGGGCACGCGAGGGAAATACGAGCAGCCCTGGGGGGAAGATCCACACGACAAGCGCACCCAAATCGTTTAGGGCCTTTCAAAATAGCAAAGCCAACTCTTTTGGGCCCCCATTTTGCTCTCTTCCCTTTCTTTTGTAAATGGTGCCTTTTTCCTTCCGTTGGCCCCAAAAAGCGTTCGGGGAGGACCCTTTTGTGTTTCCCCAGAACAACGCGCAAATGCAAGGGAAAAATGTAACCCGGTAACCCCCGTTCTCTCGTACGAGTACTTGTAAACGAAAGAAAGGAAACCCAGGAAAATGGGGCCCAGTGTGTTGGGGCGGGGGTTTTGGGAAAACCCGCGAAAAGAAGCCTAGCGCTCTTGCCTGGCCCCCAAAACCTTTAAGGGGCCAGAGGGGCCCGAAAAAAGAATTTGCGATGGTTGCTGGGGGAGGAACGCCCAAAGGGAAAGCACATGGGTTTGTCAGTATCGTAAATGAGCACGGGTACCCTAGGGCCCCAAATTTTTCGGATGTAAGTAAACCCGTGGGGATACCCCTCTGGGCAAATTTACCCCGGGCCCCGGGCCCTTTTTCCCCTATGCTACCCGGCCCCCAATTTTTTGCTTTTTGGGGTTTCGGGTTTTTGGGAGAAAAAAGGCCCCCGCGCCCAAAAACAAGGGGGGGAATTTGTGGGCAGAAAAGGCCCCAGCGCCAAGAACAAGGGTGAATCTTGTGGGCCGAGGGGTTTTGGAGGGTGAGAAAAAGAAAAAAGCTGAAACCCGCCCCAAAAATTTCAAAAGGAAAGAGATTTGTAAAAAGGGGAAAAGGGGGCAGAGGGCAAAGTAATCAAGTGGGGGGGAAAGGAAAAGGGAGGCCCCCGAAAAAAGGGAAACCCCCCGTGAAAAGCCACTGTTTTTGACCCCAGCAAGGCGGAAAGGGGGCAAAGGGAGGGCCCCCCAAGCCTTCTTGAAAATATTATTCCGTAATGGGTATGTAATGTATCATATTTTTGGGTTTTTTTCGTTTTCGCTTCCATTTGCGGCGAGCACAGATACGGACAATGGCCCTGTGAAAATGCCGGTCGTTGGGGCACGGCAGAGCTGCCCGCAGCTGGATAAAACGAGGAGGTGGACAGAAAACCGGATCAGGCATCTTCATGTTTGGCATGTGCAAGTACGTACATTGTGCGGATAACGAGAAAAAAGATAAAATTCAAACGAGAAAAATCGAGAGGTTTTTAATTTGGGTGTGCTTCCCTTGCTGCGGGGCGACTTGTTAATACGAGCTTTGGCTTGAGTCCCAAAAGTCTGGGGTTTTTGGCGCCAAAAAGGGCCCTCAAACGCACACGCTCCTTCTGTCTTTTTACACTTTTACAGAGGAAAACAAAACGAACGGACGATGCCGATTGGACCGCTGGCCCTAAAAAAAAAAAACTGTCGTTTTGTTTTTTTCCCCTCTTCAATGCGTCTTTTTTTCCCCTATGAAAGCCTTGTTAGCAGCACAAACCCACCCCTGTCCTCGTCTTGTTTCTTGACCTTATCGTGGAGGGGGCCGCTTTTCTCTTCTTCTCCGCTCTCTTCGTGTCTCCTCTTTTTGTTGTCTTTGTTTGTGTCCACTTTTTCTGGGTTTCCCCGTCACTGTGCTCGAATTGGGCGGAACCACCCCAAAGGGACCACCAAAGCAAAAGAAAGAAAAAAAAAAAAAGTTCGTTGTTTTGCAGCGCTTTTTATTGATACAAATATGGACATAACATTGTGGGAGCTTTGCAAATAGGCAGGGAAAAAAGAAATACATGGCAAGCAAAGAAGTAAGACAAGATACATGCACACAGAAGGACTGGAAGGGGGAAGCTCGCCGGACACCTGTGAAAATGAACGGGCCATCAAGCCGTCGATCCATCAGTGCGTTCGTCATGGGAAGGAAATGAAAAGGAGAACTCCAACAGACAGACACGATTATGCTTTGAAGCGAGAGGAACGAGATCAACAATCCGCTTTTCGTGCTTTTCGTGGGCGGCATCCCAGGCTGACATGACGGGCCAGGGAACAGTCTACAATGCAGGGGCTGTCAGTGGCTGGGTTGGCAAAGCGAAACGGGCCCTGGACCAATCCTACGGGTTGCTGAGTATGTTAAGATACTGTAAGCGAAAATAAGGCTCTGTGCCCAGAAATTAAGGCCGGTGGCCCGCAGGCGGCGAGTATCTTAAGCAAAAAGATAAGTTAGTTTGGCATGCACGGCGAAGGGAGAACGTAAAGAAAAAAAAAAAGGGGTAAAAACGCTTGGCATTGGGTCAAGCCAAGCCGCTTTTGGGCTTTTCTCTGTTCCTCTCAGGAACACCTGGGAGAGGGAGAAACCAACATCCGTTCCTGACTAGCGGAGATTTGTGCAGCCTGACCCTTGCACAGGCAAGGTCGCATTTGGGCCAGATGGAGGGGCCAGCAGAGGCGTGAAACGGGAAACCCGAACTGTGACCGGTCCCCCGTCCAACTACGAAAAAACAATTGAAAAGGGCAAGCTGGGCCCGGTGGAAAGGAGGATTCCAAGACGGAAAAGCCAGAGATCCATCTGATTTTATCAAATTTGGATGCTCGTATTGAATTAAAAACATCAGAAACAGGACGTTGTATCCCAGGACAGAGACCCACCCTTTGGACACCGAGCAGCTCTTCTTGATACGGAGTACGGAGTACAATATCCCCCAAGAAGCAGTCAAAGACTGGGGTCCCTGAGAATGGAATGGTGGGTGTTTACCAACCCTGCCCGTTCGTGGCCAGGCCTCCGATTTTCTCGCCTGCAAGCTCTTTCTGTCGGGCCTCGCTCCAGCGCGTCTCAGCCCCTATTCAAATGCGTAGCACCCACCGCACCAAGTGCAGGAGCACGAGATCCCAGCCGCTTTGGACACAAAATTGCCCAAAGATCTCAGTGCTCGGTATCTTATCATATGTTTGTGTACTGTTATGATCGAACCTTGGTCCCTCCCAATTCAGTCGATCTTCAGTACTGGGACCAGGTGAGCCATGCAAGACAAAACAACTAAAAAACCTGACAAGCCTTTCCGTCGCCCTCTTTGAATGAAAATAAGGTTTGCCTCGAGTTTTCCTGGATCTTGGGCCGTTTTGGGGTCTTGGTTTTATTTGTGCGAAGATTCTCTGCGTATGCGCTCATTCGCATCACCCCTTTACTCATTTCCCCTATCCTGCTTTCTTACGAGGATCTTGGCTGGCATCTCTGCGCATCTCTGCGCATCTCTTGCCCATCCTGCATCCTGGTACTCTTTCTTCTCTCTCTCACGGGTTTATTGCCAGCGATCGTGTTTTCTCGGAGGGAGCCTCGAAGCTCACACAAATTTATTCTCTCACTCTGACGCTTACTCGGCTGTTCCTTCCTTTGCCTGGGCGCGTTCCTGCCGATCCCTTGCCTGCCTTGGCCCTTTTCTTTCCTAGTTGGGCCTCGTTGCTCACCCCCTACTTCCAGGTCTGTCACTGCTGGCACGGGAAGTCACCCTGCATTGTTTTCACTGCCACCACCGTCCACACAACACTGATGGCCATTTCCTTTCTGACTGCAGAATCCTGCGCGCCTTTCTTCCTTGCTGCTTCTGTGCTGGTTGACTCCCGTATGCGCCTTTGCATTCTTTTGCGCTTGCCGCTTTACCCCTGAACTGATACGACCCTTTCCGCCTTGCTCACCATTCATTCCCCTGACGTCACCACAAAAATTAAGGGAATGAGCAGTGCTTTCCCGCTCCAACAGACGCGGTCGTCTATTGTTTCTGTTTATCTCTGTTCGGGTCTTCGTATTGGCCTTTATTGATGCTGGCTCACCGCGCCGCACACCGCGACTCCGAAAAACGGAATTCATTGCGATGACCTCAAAAGTATCTTTTTTAAACCTTTTTTAAACAGTGGTATTTGTGGAGATGAAGAGTCTTGGCAGTTTGTCAACAGCGATGAGAAAACCCATTCTCGCGTGGTTCTCGCTTTCTTCTGCCTCTCTCTTTCGCCAAGGCACCGAGTCAGTGGCGCGACCACCGTGGAATACGAGAAAAAGCAGCATGGTCAAAATAAGATGAGAAACGAATGCCGTTATTTGTCACTAGAACATCCGCGTTTGTGCGGAGAATATTGAGTTAAAAAGCGGATAGTTTGCGTTGGGCTGGTTTGGTCTGCGACCTTTATTTCTCTTCTCCAGATTTTTCCTATATCCCGTATTCTCTCGCCCCCCTTTTCCTCGCCGATTCGCGTTCTCCCGATTCCAGCAGCGTGTTCGTTGGAGCATTGGCATGTTGTCTTCTCCATGTTTTGTTGATGAAACGAGGGCGTTGACTTGTGCATTCCTTGTGGGCGGGCCATCTCTCTCTCTCTCTCTCTCAAGACAACGTTATTGGCGAGCGCCGGGCAAGAGACGCCTGCCAATCTAGACGTTTGTTCTTTCCCATGTATTTACAACTGCGCCTTCCTTTTTACTCCCAAAACAGGTATATTCTGAAAAGCAGGGCGTTATGTCTTGAGCAGGAATAAACAAAGCAAACTTGTCAAAGCCATCCAGTCCAGACTGCCTATTCTTAACTATACCTCTACCCCGGATTTGGTGCTCAAGTACAAAGTGCTCGCGTCATCCGTGCCAAGCCGAAGGAAACAAACAAAAGCATCACGTTAGTAAGTCGAAGCATGTAACTCCAACTGCTTGATAGCACATGACAAGGCAAGGAATATACAGTTGGTCTTTGGTATTGGTATCTGTGCTGACTCGAGCAGATATACCGAGGTATCGATAAGATTTTTTTTTAAAATAAAAACAAAACGCCAATGGAGGTCCGGACCAACGAAGGGCAGGTCTCCAAACCGACGGTGCTCATTGCTTTCGCATCCGAAGCAGCATTCGATTTCAACACCACTACCCTGGCCGAGAAGCTGGAGGAAAAGGCACATGTGGTCTGCATCCCGGACCCGGAGGACGTGGAGACTTTCCTCTCCAGAGAAAATCCAGAGTCCATGGAGCCGTGGCCGCAGGCCGTTCTCGTCTATCACGATGCTCTAGCGAAGCCGGAAAAACAAGAACGCCGCCGACTCCATCTACGCCTACGTCTGCCTAGGAGGCCGTGCCATTGTCTTCTTGAGCTATGCCATGTCCAGGACCCACGAGCACTTCTCCGACGACTTTTCCAGAGCCTTTGCCGAGATGGCGGTGCCTGGAAGCTGGTAGAGTGCTAGGGGCACGTGAATGCTCTCAACGAGAATGCTGTAAATTCTTTGACGAGGCCACGAGGTCTCGCTTTGTGATGTCTACAGGATGAGCGCCTGGGGTCTCGAGAACGTCGCGCCCGAAGACGTCTGGTACACGAGCCTGCTGGTTCGCTGCCATTGACTAGCAGGTTGTGCTTCTCAACCCAGGAAAGCCAGGCAAGTCGCGGAAGTCGCGGAAGTCGCGCAAGCTGTGCATGCCACTCGAACCACTCGAGCACTCGAAGGCACCCCCGTGACCGCTCTCACAAGCACCGGATTTGTAAATTCGGGTTTGTCGGCGACTTGATTTACGCAACAGACGCCCAGTTCCTGCAATCATGGCAATGTGCGGTCTTTGATGTGCGTACATGGTTTTGGGTTGTTTTGAGAGCTGGAAAGCCATCGAGTATGAACTCGAATACGGCACAGAAGCGTATGGAACGGATGCCAGGAGATTATAGCATACGGGCCCCTTGGAAAGAATGTGAAATAATTGCAATCGTTGATGCTGTTTTTGTGTCTTGGATCATATGAACGTGTGCTCTGAGACCGAGACGTCCAGCGTCAGTGCCAATTCGGTCTGTTTATGCTGGTTGCCTACATTGCCTTCCGCTCGAGTAATGGCTTCGCCGGCGATCCACAGAGACTTTACACGAGTTCATACAGCAGAAGCCGCCCAGAGTCCTCGTCCAATGCCATGGCGTCCTTCATTGCCGCCCCGATTCCCACGATGCTTTTCTTGTCTAGATTATGTCCTTCACAGCGAGAAGCAGAAGAGCAGGTGCGTGCTGATTCTTTCTCTACGAGAAGGAACTCTCTCTCCCTCTCTCTCTCCCATTCTTTTTTCTCACTTTCTCAGTGTCTCAACCGTGATCACGCCTGCATCTTTACCAGCAGCGTGCAGCCCCAGGCTTGCATATTGTCCCATTTGCGTTCAATTCCAAGACGAATCTGGCCACATTCTTCTTTCCGGACAAAGACGTCGACACTTGCGCAGATTCCATCTGCACAGGTCTCGGCTGCAGCGATAAATTACTGGAATATGCTGAGCATACATTCGCACATCCATGGCTTGTGGACAAGGCCGTACTGGGCCATCCAGATGGCAGCAGACCAAAGAAAGCAAAGAAAAGAAGACGCCAGCACAGCACTGACGTTCCGTGGATGACCGTTCATTTACATGGCATAAGCGGGCTGACACTTTTGAGGAACACTTTGAGAGCCGAGCCTGTCTGGGGTAAGGTGACGGCAATGAGGTGGATGCGACGGATAGGGAGTTTGTTCACTATATAAAATAATACAATATACTGCAATGCCCAAGATACAATATGCCCTATGTGAGTATACGGTAGAGGAGCGCCTCGGAATAAATGAATTCCCAATGAGATTTCCGGGTCGTAAATTGGTTGTTACACCGCTGTGCTGTCCAGTTGTGGTGGCACTTGCGGCAGCAGCACCGCTGTCTCTGCTGCCGCCGGTGCTGCTACCGTCCTGCTTCTGCAGGCGCTCGGCTCGATCGAGGGCGGTCTTTTCGCTGTCGCGCAGACGAAGCACCTCGCGCTCGAGCATCTTAATGTACGTCTGGGTGCGTTGGCAATGGGTGCTGGAAAATGAAAACAGTCAGCAAGCTCAAAAGACGCGAATTAGCGAATGAAAAACTGCCACCATCTTCGCTTACCGCTGAGCCTGCAGGACCTGGCTGCGCCGTTTGTCCTTGGACACGTCGGCGCTCGTCGCATTGCGCGAGCTGCAGCCTGTTTCTTTGGTGTCAGTGGAAGATAACGGATCATCGCACTGGGGATCATCTTCTTCGCTTCGCCTTTTCTCGCGAGGCAAGGCGAGGCGAGAAAAGGAGAGAGGATAAAAACTTGCCTCCCACAGACTCCCCCTTGGGCAGAACTTCTTCGCCAAGGATCTGCTTGGAGCGCTTCGATATCATGCCGTATTCTCGTCGTTCAGCCATGGTCGCGGTCGTGCAGATATGGTTTCTGCAAAACGGGATATTTGATAAGATGTTTATCTCACGTGCAAAGACGTCAGCCGGCGCCTTTCTGCTTCTGCAGGCTGCAGAAAAGAGGATAACGAGCTTCCGGCAGGGCATGCTGCGGCTCTGATTTGCTGGAGCGGCGGTCCTCCGCTGTCACGTCGGCAGGGATGTTCTTGCATGCTTGTGTTTCGTGCGTGCGTGCGGCTTGCGCGTGCTCGAGTTTTGCGAAAGGTATTAACAATAGAGAACAGAGCAGAGAATCAATCATCTGGTTGCGGTGGAGCAGGGTCTCCTGAGAGGAATGCGAGTCCTGGCTGGGGGCCCTCGCAGATTCTCTTCGGTTGTCGATTCGAACGTGGTTGGCCGTTTTGAATCCGGGCCACGCCGTTATCGGTCCCGTCCGCTTTTCGCGCAACACGGGCCTTTCTTCGGCCCTTTATCATCAGATATGGGGCAGGCGCTTGGACAGGAGAGAAGTTTTCTGACCTGTCTCCTCTCCATCTGCAGGCGATCATCATGTCTATGCGACGTTACGGCTATTTACAGCATCCCGGCATCTCAACCGAGACTTTCTGCGGCATCCATTAATAATTTCCCAGCCGCCGCAATTTTCAAAGGTTCATACAACATCAAAGCAGCTCATTTTGACATTGTCACTACACTTCATATGAAACCCATTTCACTTTGAGCTCGTTTTGATTCTTTCGGCTCTGCAGTCGCTGTTTTGCAATCCATTTACAATTCAATATTCGTGGTGTCTCCTAGGATCTAGCTGACTGTACTCGCGCAAATAGTCGGTCAAGCGTATGTCGTCGCCGGTCTCGTCGAGGTCCGTCAGGCCATTACCAAAATACTCGAACCGGTTCAGCTCAGCACCCGGACGGCGCACAAAGTTGAAGTCCTCCCAGCGCGGCTCCCGCAGCGCCCTCACGCGATGGTGAAAGCTCCCGGGCCAGGCCAGCACCACGCGCCCCTTGCCGAAGCCGATTTTGGTCCAGGAGCGACACTCGCCCAGGATCGTCTTGTTCTCAAAATAGTTGTCTATCAGGTTGTTGAACTCGTCGGCCGCCTCCTGCTTGGGCTCCAGCGCACGGTAGCTCTGCGACTGGACTTTGCGGATCAGCTTGCCGATGTACGTGGCCGCGATCTCCGCCTGCAGAGGCACCGACCCGCCGGCGGCATTCGCCTGGGCCTGCAGCACGGTGAAGTAATTCGGGTAGCCGGGAGCCATGACGCCCAAGTACGACTCCGGGTAGCCGACGGGCTGTCTAGACCCCATTTGTCTCGCAGATCGACGCCGTCGGCACCGATGACCGGGAAGCGCGACGTATAGCCGTTCTCAAAGCCCGTGGCCGCGACGATGATGTCCGCAGGCCGGTGCGTGTTGTCTGCCGTGATTAGGCCCGTCTCGTCGACGCGCACGATCTTCTCGGTGATGTACGACAGCGCAGGCGTCTTGAGCGCCTCGATGTAGCCGGGCGCCGGCGTGGGCCGCTTGCAGCCCACGACATAGTCGGGCGTGATGCGACGCAGCCACTCTTCGTCGCCGTCGAGGCGCTCGAGAATGCGCTCGAGGATCTTCTCGCGCAGCTGCTCGTTGTCCGGGTGGCCGATGGTGCTGGCGCCCTTGCGGCGGCTGCGCTGCATGCGCAGCTCCAGGTCGCGGCGGAACTCGACATAGGCGCCCGGTTCTTCATGGAAGGCGCGTTTTTCCTCGTCCGTGTACACGTGTCCGCCGGGCGCGTCGGCGGTGGACTCGACATAGTCGCCGAGAAGGGAGGCGGTGATCCACGTCTTGGTGCGCACGTAGTGGTCGACGTGGCCCGCGGGCTTCAGCATGTTGCACACCACCTGCTGGCCGCTAGCGCCCGCGCCGATGACGGCGATGCGTCTGCCCTGGTACTCGAGGTCGCTGGGCCACAGCGCGGAGTGCACGACGCGTCCCCTGAAGACGCCGTCGGCGAGGCCGGGGATGTCGGGAAACTTGGGCTCGCTGATGCGGCCCTGGGAGCTGACGAAAAAGTCGGCCGTGTCGACAAAGACCTGCCTAGTCTCGAGGTTCTGGACCTCGAGAGCCCACTGGGCGGCCTCGGGCAGCCACGTTGCGCGGAGGACCTTGTGGCGGAGGCGGAAGGAGTCGGTCAGGCCGAACTTGGCCACGACGCGCTCGTAGTACTGCTGTATCTCGGCTCCCTTGGGATAGTACTCGGTCCAGTCGAGATTGGGCTCGAAGCTGAGCTGGTAGACGTGGGACGGGACGTCACATCGAGCACCGGGGTAGCTGAAAGTCAGTGGTCTTGATGCGTGTTTTTGTGTTGATGGAAGGTGACATGCTTACACATTTGCTGCCCATGTGCCACCCTACGTGTGTTAGCAAAAAAAAAACAAAGAAGCTGTTCGAGTGCAGCCACTCACAATGTTGTCTAACCTGTCATATACTGTGATGGTAGAGTTGGGGACTTTCTGCGAGAGCAGCACCGCCGTGGTCGTGCCGCCGATTCCCGCACCTACGACGATAATCTACTTGGCGATTAGAGTCGAGTTTTCAGGCAGAGCATCAAAACAGTACAAGGAGCTCACTTTAACGGGCCGGTCTTCCCGCCAGGTCTCCTGCTTGGGCGTGTACCTGGCAGCAATACGCGCAGCCAAAGCTGGGTGGACTTGCGGTTCTCGAGCATCTGAGATGCCGACGACCTCGGGCTCTCTCGGAACCGGCAAGATGTCGCCTGCTGCCGGGGCGGTGGCCGGGAAGTTTTCAACGGCAGAGCCCATTGCTGGAATATTTCGTGAAAGGCTCAGGGACAAGGACAAAAGGCACGGTCTGGTATTTTTTTCTGATGAACAAAAGTCCAAGACCTTTCTCTGCTGTTGCATAAAACACGTCTGGAGATATCAGCACCACTTTTTATCAATCTATGCTCACAAAACCAGCACGGCCTCGCCACGGAGTATAAAAACATGCAACGAGCATGTTTAGTTTATATATATGTGAGTGGAGTTATTCAACCTAGATCTCTCGCTATATTCTCACGAGGTGGTATATTCAATATCGCAATGGCGTTGAGGTGATTCCGGATCAATAGCGTAATAACCTGTCAAACGACGCGACCGTGCAAAGCAAGAAAAAAGACAAAAAAACGCGGGGGGGAAAAGAATAATCTGGCCTGCGCATGCTTTTTTATTTGCTTGCATAGAATGCGGATAACCGTACATCAACTCCACTTTTCTGATGATGACATTTGATGGGCTGGGATGAGGCACCAAATCTCAGCGGTGATGAAATGGGATTGCGTCTTCTCCTAGAGTCGTACCCGGCGGTTTGGCTATCAAATCCCTCTGCAACTCTATTTCGGTTGGATATAAATTCACCCGGTGTGATCGTTTGCCTGGATTTGATGGCACGGGTTACCAATGAAAGACGTAGAAGGATGTCGAGAAGATCTCGAAAGATCTGGAAAACGGAACACCGATCATCTGCTATCATGCCGAGTCTCTTGCAACGCCTCGAGAAGGCTACCGGTTGGTATCCCAAGGGATATCCAAGGAGGAGAGGGTGCTCGTCCGGAAACTCGACGCCCTCGTCTTGTCCTACGCCTGCCTGTCCTTTTTTGCCAAATATCTGGATGTCAGCGCGTTAAGTGAGTCAGGAAGAACGGAAGAAAGATGCAGCAAAAAAAAAAGATCTAACAAACTTGACAGCCAATGCCTACGTCTCCGGCATGAAGGAGGACCTCGACCTGTATGGGAACAGACTCAACCACATCAACGCTGCCTGTAAGTTTGAGAGAGAGAGTTTTAAAGAAAGATGAATACCGTCAGAAGCCCGTGATTAACATTTAAAAGATGCGGTCGGCTACGTCGTGTTCCAGATACCAAGCAACCTCCTCATCACCAAATTTCCGTGAGCACCAGCGAGTCTTTTCGAATTGCGGCAGGCATTACAATTTTTTTTTTATAAACCAACCGCAGCTGTAGAGCGCAGTACTATCTTCCGCTGGCAGAGATATTCTGGGGATTCTTCACCCTGGGCACGGCCTTCTGCAAGACGTACAACCAGATCGTCGTCACGCGGTTCTTCGTGGGCTTCAGCGCAACCTCGTGCTTTTTTTGGCCTGGTTCACATTGTCAATTCGTGAGAAGACGCTCCTCGATTCTCTTTTGATTGTTTGATTTATTTATTTTTCGTTGCTAACTCCCCTCAGATGGTATAGAAAGAGCGAGCTGGGCCGCAGAAATGCTCTCTTCTGGATCGCAAATCCGCTCGGTCAGATGATTGCCGGCTATCTGCAGGCAGCCGCCTACACGAACCTGAACAACAATCACGGTTGCAGGGCTGGAGGTGCGTATTCCCCCCGCCTCACCTCTCTGAGCAAGTTTGGTCGTTTTCTCTCTCTCTCTCCTGCTAACCCCTCTTCCAGATGGCTGTTCATCATCTGCTTCATCATCACGATACCCATCGCCCTCATCGGCATCGTCTTCTTCCCGGACATGCCCGAGCGGACGAAATCCCGCTGGCTGACCGAGGCGGAAAAGAAGCTGGCCGTCAAGCGGCTGCAGGAAGAAGGCTTTGCGCCGCCGTCCGGCGTCAACAGGACCCTCTTCAAGCGCGTCCTGGAACCTAGCGCTTCTGGGGCTTCGTCATGCTGCTGCTGCTCTTCTGCAACATGATCTACGCCAGCGGCACGCCCTTCATCCTCTGGCTCGACTCGCAGCCCGACATGTACTCCATCTCGCTCGTCAACAACATCGGCACCATCACCAACGCCAGCGCCCCGCGTGTCGGCCCTCGTCACCTACTACACCGACCTGCGCGGCAAGCGCTGGGAGCCCATGGTGCTGGCGGGCGTGCTCTGCGTGTTTGCCAACATCGTGCTCGCCGTCGGAAACGTCCTCAACGGCCTCAAGTTCTTCGCCTACATCGCCGTCGTCCTGTCCAGCGGCCTGATCCCGGTGCTGGTCTGCTGGACGGCCGAAGGCTTCGCAAGCGACCTGGAAGCGCGCGCGGTCACGCTTGCGTCGTACAACTGCCTCGGCGCGGTCACCGGCCTGGTCGTGCCCCTGGTGGCGTGGCCAGTCTCGAAGGCGCCGGGCTTCAGGGGAGGCTTTATTTGGGTGAGTAGCGGCGCTAAACTTTTTTTTTCCTGACAAAACTTTAGCCGTACTGGGATCTATGTTCTAACAACCGCAGGCAACTCTACTCAGCGCTGCGTACCTCGCCAACGTCGGCGTCGTTCTTATCCTTAACAGGAGAGACGAGAAGAAGGCCGCGCAGGTCGCCTCTCTGGAAACGGGCTCGTCACCTTCTGTGGAAGAAGTCCGCCAGGTCGACGAAAAGGTGCCTGTCGTTAGGCATTTATTACTACAATTAGTATCTCGAAAAGACTGGAGTTTATTGTAAGCCCTTTTCCGTATATTAGTATATATATCAACAGTACATATTTGTATAAAATATTGACTAGAATAGTTAATATTATTGCTAATTATAAGACCTAACAACTATGATTTTTTTAATTTGAAAAAAAAAGAGAAAAAACCATTACTGATTGGTTTGCAAAAGGCGGCCGCCTGCTGCAGATTGTCCACGCTTATTATAAGATACCAACCATTACAAGTCGCCTCTATCCGACACAGCCGTACAGAGACATATATATATGCTGGCCTAAGCATGGTTCATGCTCTCATCCATGGCCCCCGTTTTCACGCAGTAATACCCTCAGATCAGCTGTATGCTCCTGCCTCGAAGGGCATACCAGAAGTGGTCTGACGACCACGTTTTGCCAATGCGCTCGTAAAAGGCTTCGCCATTGGGACCGTCTAGCTTCCTTAGCAGAAGACCAACGAAAGAGTCGGGAAGTGTTGGAGCCATTGGGCTGAGACCCAACGCGTAAAGGTTGGCCTCGGTGCCTCTCAGCCCATCAAATTGGCAGGTATTTCTAAAACTCTTCCCGGGAGGTCGAGGTCCGACTGCTGCATCGAGAGCAAACTCGTAGGTTGGGATCTCAATTGGAGGATCTTTTAGTTTCCGTTCGCTGTGGCACGGGGGTGAAGGTAGCCGTGGATCGAGCTGCACACTGCAACGATGGAGCCGGCCCTGCAGGCGAAGGACCGGCTTCCCGGTTTCGTGGACGCTGGTGCCGAGGAATCTGAATTGTGCATACTTCGGGCTGTGTCCGCCGGCCGAGACGGGACCGATCACGGATGCCCACGACCAAGAGGGAACACAAGCTTGTGTGGAGCGCTGCACCGGATGTGCATGAGGAGCCGGATTCCAGAGAAGTCCGTCGGGCAGGTTGGCTTCCCAGATCCCTGAGAGATATCGACCATAAATTTTTTGCTTCAGGACGTCAACGATGCCTGCAAGAGCTGGCAGCCTGTCGCTCTCGAACTTGAGCTGCAGTGCCGATTACTCCTCAATCAGGTCACCCCATGATCTGAAGAATAAGCCGTGCATCATCTCTTCGCGCATGTTTCGGCTCATGCCAGATATGCCGAGGCTTTGTAGAAGAGCTGCTTCGTTCGCGGCGCCCTCACCGTCCTCCTGGCCGTCCTCGGAATACCTATTCCTCCTGCAAGTCCAGTAGATTTGCCGTGATGAGAAGTCGACGGTGCGACGCGAGAGCACGCGTTCCTGTTTGACCCATGCTCTTTTGAGCAGCGGACTGCGCACCACATCCTCATAAAAGGAGCCGCCAATCTGCGTGTGCTCCCTAAAATAGATCTTCCATCGCATGGCCCAGCTTTTCTGGCCATGAAGTTGACCGGAATGCCGGAGCGGTGGCTGCTCCTCAGAAACCCCTGCGAAGCGCTGGCAGCTGAGGTTGTGGCGATGGTCAGATATGCGTTGGCATAGATGAAGCCCATCTTGCCCGACTCGGCCTTCCAGTCTGCTTCGTCTGGCTGTCCCTGGACGATGCAGAGTGCATCAACCCAGAGGTACGCCATGCCGAGACTGCGGACCACTTCGACGGCGTCTTGAATGGTCTGGGATAGCCGAGTCAGGGGAGCCCCTGCCGTCGTCATCCACCCAACATTCTTGTCCTCGGTGATCAGCCGAGAGTGCCGGTCGCCCCAGCAGTAGCTGAGTGCGGCGTACTTGAGCCGCCTCCCGTTCGTGGACACGAGCTTAATGCTGGGATGACCGGGCGGTCCAACGTCGATCAGCCGCGCCGGGCCAGCCGCGCCGTCTGACCTGAACCAAGGATAACTCCCGTTACATTGGCCGTGTGCTTCTCGCACTCGTCCGCCCAGCCGAGTGTCTTCGATATGTTGAGGGCGCAGATGGGGTCGTCTTGGATCTCCCGCGCCGGAACCGAGAGGCTAGCTATACCCGAAGACTCTGGAAAGAGCCTGACACATCTAATTAGCGGCACGTTCAAACTGCCGACTCCCATAGTGGTTCCATTAGGCTACCTGGCTCAGTGAACAAGAGTAAAAACCGCACCCCACATCCAGTAGCGAAGCGTCTTACCCGCTGCACCCAGCGTCACAGCGACTCTCTGCGAGAGCGGTCCATCACCGACTGGGCCGGGGCCGCGACGGTCTGCCCAGGGCCTTTCCGAGTCTAGGTCACGTCCGGCCGCGAACATGGACACGGGACCGAAGCTTGGGATATTGGAGATATCTCGGATCTTACTTGTCGCGAAGCGCCGCTCATGAATGCACCTCCTGAGGACACTGACGATTAGACGGCAGAGGGCGCACGCATCGGCGCTTTGGGTCAGATCACTGCCCGTCGGCTGATACGTGTAGCTTTCTCTGCTCTTAAATCTTCGAGGTTGATGCCCTGAAAGAAGGTGCAGAGATCGTATTTTGAACGTGCGACGGCCGAAGACCGATCCTGTGTTTTTTGGTTGACGGATGCTGCTTCCGTGGCCGTTGTTTCGTTGTCCGGAGAGAAGAAGACAGAGCCAATGATCGAGTCTCAACGTTTGCCTGCCAGTATCAGAGCCTAAATAATGGAAGAAAACAAGAAATAAGGGAAAACAAGAGAATGCACCAAGTCCCTATATTGTATTGCATTGTATTAACTTCTGCCTTTTGCGAATACACGGCATCATCTCGGCATCATCTCGGGAGGGAGAAGGCTATACCTAAGAAGGGCGGTTTATTCCGCCCGGAAGCACTAAGCCTTAACTCTATGTCTACGTAGTAGATCTTTCTCTCTTCATGGGCCTTTTCTTATGCTGCTTGCATTGTCCCCTCTCACGCCCAACGCATTGGTTTGGTGTCCGTCCTCTTGAAGATCCCTCAAGCGCCTAGGGTCCTATCGATGGTGCCTGAAGCCGGGTCAGCTGCTCATTAGGTTGGTGTTGTTGTGATGGTGTTGTACTTAACTTCCTGTGCTCATGTGTTGATGGTTTATCCTAACTCTGGTTCTTAGTCCAGTCTCACCAGGGCATACTTTACTGTTGCGCGTATTGTGTTCATGTCTGGTTTCTACTTGTCTTGGTCGGTTGCTTGCTTGCGCCGAGGAAGAAGGATAGGTTCCCCGTCTTGGCTGAGTATTTGCCTCTATAATCTCCCACTGGGTGTAACCGAAGAGGAAGTGCTTGATGGCCTCTCTCGCTTGGCCGCACTGGCAGGTGTCTGTCTCCGCGGCTCCGACTATTACGTGTGCCATGCCTGTCCGTAGCTGTGCTAAGATGCGAGCCTGTAGCGTCCAAGGTTGACGTATAGGCTACAGGTGTATTTGCCAGGTAGGGCCGTGTCGACCTTCTTCGAGTATGTAGTATTTCACTACTCCCGTCGGGATGTCCATTTGTACTTGTTGTTCGGAAATGGTCTTATTCTTTACTGTCGTTCGGATTGGCCGTAGGGAAAGGGGGCATGGGTAGCGTGTTGTTGGGTGGCCGACCGCGCTCTTTCTTGCTCGTCTTGCCAGCTCGATGTAGGCCTCGGCTGGCATCCATCCCCATATTACTTCGTTACTGTTTAGGTTTAAGTCGTTGAATTTCTTGGTGTATTTTTTGGATGATATGTTGACCCGACTGTTAACCGGGGTGGTTTATTTATCGCTGACAAGGCCGTCGGTTACTCGTCTAGACCGTTATTGTACGTCCCACCGCCGTGTTTGGGATGATCCTTAATCCCCTCGGTAATAGCCTTCAAAGGGTTAAGTTCCGTCTCGGTCGTAGTGCAGCGGAGAAGGTCGGAGGGCGGTGGGACTACATAGAAAGTGCAAAAGCATGAACGAACCCGGGACACATTTCCACCTGCGTGGGTTAAGGTTTGATTATGTAAGGTTTATTTTTTTTCCAATTTTTTTCTATGCATTTATCTACCTTAATTATTTCACACTTCCTGAGAACAACTCGATCAACTAACCACCAACCAACCAACCACTACTGCTACATTTTCTTCAGCTCGTTTCAAAAAATGTTTTATCAGAAACTCCGACGGTAGTCGCATCTCGTGCGAGCCAGAATGAGCGATGATCTTCGAAGGCGCATTTTTGAGGAAGTCAACAGGAAAGCACAGAAGGACTTGAGAGCGGCCTCGCAGCGGCTGAAAGAAAGGTGCAAGAGGCCAACCAAAAAATCGAAGAAGAAAGACAAGGTCGACTCGACGCACTAAAGCAAGCCGACGAGGAATGGCGACGCCGACAGGAAGAACGGAGAAGTCGACTAGCCGCGGAAGCGCAAATTCGCAAGACTGCCTTTGTGCCGTACCTGTACCATTGCTATGCACTGCTCTTCCAGCCGTTGCAGGTGCAGCGCGTCTCAAAACTGTCGTCCAGTGGCGGCAGTAGAGCAGCGCAGCAAGAATGTTCTGGCTTAGTACCTGCGGCGGGTGCCGCAGGCAACAAAACGCGTGGTTTTCCGGTCGAATCCATACAGCCTGCGTCGCACAGCCACCAGCGAATGGACCGGAGATGGGCGCGAGGATGATACCGGCGGCGTGGGTGAAGCCACTGCAGAAGCCACAGAAGCCACAGAAGTCATTGCAGCCATGGCGGACACGGGGTTAGGTGGCGCGACCGCGCAGGGCCGGCAGGCGGATGAGCCAGGACGCAGCCGCCGCAGGACATCGAAACGGCGGGCCCGGTCACCTCCGGGTGGCGGCGGGAGCCGTCACGTCGAAGCGGCAGTCGCCCGGGCGGCGCACGGTTCCCGACCGCTGGTGCCTGCGACAGGACACGCAGGGTATACGAAAGACGCCGTTTGTCATCGAATACAAGGCTGCGCACAAGCTCACTCCGAGATGCTGCGGCTGGCCCTCGACGGCAGACCAGCGACAACACCATGTTCGTCAACGCGATTCGTTATTTCTCGCGTAAAAAGGCGGTATCTGATGCACACAACGCCAGCGCCAGCAACACCAATGACAGCACGCTGCCGGCGGGCGAGATGGCGCGGCACCGCGCGGCGCAGGTGCTGACGCAGGCGTACCATTACATGATCGAGTACGGCCTTGCGTACAGCTACGTGGCCTCGGGCGAGGGCCTAGTTTTCTGCACGTGGACTACGACGACGATCCGTCGGTGCTGCATTACTACTTGTCAATACCGCAGGAGGTTTTGCGGCTTCCGCTGGACGTCACGGACAAACAACCCAGTAGACGCGGCGACAGAGGCGCAGTACGAGGAGAGACTGGCCATAACGCCTATTGTTCAGGTGCTGACGCTGTGCTGCTGGCCCTGGAAAAGGAGCCGCTCTCGGCAGGGACAAGGACCGACTCTTGGAGCGTCTGAGCGGTGGCCGGCACAGCCTGGAATCGGTCGGAAGGTGGCGGGGGGGCGGGCGGGCGGAGGGGGCACTCTCCAGGGGCCATCGCTGGCGCCGCCGCCTCCATCATTGCGGTCATCCCCGGCTTCGCGCGACCCGACGGCACACGACAACCCGCAGACACGGCAGAAATAAAGGCCGTTCCGCGCGCAAGGCCTACTGCACACAAACAATGTCTGCGGGGACTGCAGCAGTGTGCCGCTGGACCCAGCCTGCCCGAACGTGGCGGCGCACCGGATGTTGGCGTCTGCTACTGCGGCTGCGCCCATACACCACGTCTGGACGCCAGCGACGCTGCAGCGGCAGTTGCAGCGTCAGCTTGGCGGCCCACCTTGGACGACAGCTGCCGCGCGCTGGACAGCGTGGGCAAGTTTGGTGGCCGTTGGCCGCGCTCTTCCACATTACGGTGGTGCCGGGCGGGCTACACGCTGGTAGCCGAGGGCTGCAGGCGGCGGATGCGGCGCGCGTCGGCGCGGCGGAGGAGGCGGCATACCGCCAGTTAGGTGGGCTGCAAGGCCGGCTGGTGCGGTGTTTCTCGGGCGCGTTAGACCTGGTGCGGCCGTTTCGGCTCGGCAGCGGCGTGGCGGTGACCGCACATGCTGTTAATGTCGTACGCGGGCGAGCCGTTGCCGGTGGAGGAGTGCAGTGATGACGAACGGCTCTGGCAGCTAGAGCAGCGGCTGCTGGCGCATGGCGTCGAGCACGAGGACCTGCGGTGGCGAACGTGCTGTGGTGCCGCGAGGTGGACGGGCCGATGGTGGATTCCGAGCGTTCGTGGTGCGGGGAGGGCGTGATAAGACGCAGGTCGAGTTTCCAGAACCGAGGCTGGCAGAGGTGAAGTCGTCGGAATCTATGCAGGTCCGTCAAATCCTAGGGACCAAGAGACTGAACGAGGCCGACGTCCCGTGGCAGGACGATGCTGTACGGATAGCGAAGCGACCATACACGGCCAAGTCGGCGGCTGTTATGAATGGGCCCGTGGCATTGCACGTTTGAATCATTTTGATATTGAGTTGTTTTGAAACTGAAAACTTTATATATATATCATATAATCAGAGCGATGGCAAAGGACTACGTTATATTGTGAAACGACTCCTCTCTCATCACGTCAGCCACGTCACCGGCTCGTCGCGACTGGCTGGCCGGGGCGGCGGCGC
This sequence comes from Sporothrix curviconia, assembly GCA_016097085.2. Taxonomy (NCBI): domain Eukaryota; kingdom Fungi; phylum Ascomycota; class Sordariomycetes; order Ophiostomatales; family Ophiostomataceae; genus Sporothrix; species Sporothrix curviconia. The sequence goes on along the minus strand of JADMNF010000131.1, from coordinate 60,262 downwards.
GCTTGGCCTGCCACACGCGCTCGACCGATGGTCAGGGCCTCGTCGAAGCAGGCGAGGCCGCTGCGCTGGCGGCGAGGCGGTACCACTGGGCAAAGGAGGACCTGCAGGTCGCACCCTCGGCCTCGCAGGCGGCGACAAAGGCGGCCACAGCAGGCCGAAGGGAGCCGTAGAGGAGGTCCGGTTGGCACGCTCGTACTGGTAGAGCCAGTCGCGGACGGTCTTGACTTTTGGCTGCAGCAGGGCAACGTTGAGGTTGTAGATGCGGCGGTAGAAGTAGATGGAGAGCGAGCACTGCATGACGACGAGGATGTCGGGGCAGGACGTTTGGGGTTGTCCGTGGGGGCGCTGGCTGCCGAGGACGAGGGCTGGCCGCACAGCAGGGTGTCAATGGCGCTCTCGAGGGAGCGGGCTTTGAGAAGAAAGTGCTGAGGGTGTTGTTGTTGTTGTTGTTTCCGTCGTCTGCCTCAGTGCGCTCCCCCTCTCTGCGAGATCGCGCTCGTTGCCCAGGCGGATGACCTGGACAGGCAGAACATGAAGGTCTCGGGGATGCCAAAGATCTCCGGGTACATGCTGTCGGTGAAGAAGCCCGGGCGGGCAATGTGCAGGTCGTTCTCGCCGTCGAGCTGGGGCTTGAGCACGGCCATGGCCTTGATCAGGTTGCCCCACTGCAGCAGGCGGAAGGACAGGTTGTCGCGCATGTGGGGGACGAGGCCGCTCCACTCGACGGCGTGGCGCACCTGCTGGCGGTGCGAGCTCTCGATGGCGGGCGACCCCAGGATGGTGCTCTCGTGGAACATGCGCATCGTTACAACGTAGCAGTGGTGCAGCAGGCGGACCTTGCGCGACTTGCGGCCGGCCAGGCCCTGCAGGCGGACAGCTTCTCGGCCTCGAGCAGGAAGCCCTCGGTCTGGCGCCGGCATGCCATCAGCACGGATGACCTTGTAGGCCATGGTCCAGCGCCATCAGCATGCCTTGTAGGTGGCCGGGTGATGGAGAGGACGTCTCGCGCGTCTGCCGTCGACGCCGACGCCGACGCCTGCATCTGCTGCATCTGCTGCTCCTGCTGCCGCTGCCCGCTCGAGAATGGCGCGCGCGTGCTGGCAGGCGAGGCCGGTGAAAGGCGCGAGCGGGCTCGAGCCAGACGTCGGACTTGACGCGGCGCCCAGGGTAAAGGCGCTGATGGCGAGCGTGCCGTAGAAGGTGGTCAGGCTGGCCTCGCTGATGGCCTCGGACAGGGCGAAGGCGGCGAGGCAGTTCTTGACGTGGGGCAGGAGATGGAGTGCCACGGCGTATGGGTGTGGCGGAAGGGCGACATGAAGGCGACGACGCTCATGCCGTAGTACCGCAGCAGCGGCACAGCCTGGCGCAGGAGCACTGCTGCTGGGGAGATCCGATGGCGAGGGCGCTGGACGGGAGGAGAGGCAAGTGGTCGTAGTTGTCCGTGGTGCTGTCACTGTCATCGAGGTCTTGTTGTTGTTGTTTCTTGTTGTTGCGTCTGGCCGGTATTATCCCATATAGTCTCCGTCACTGGGACCATATCTGTTCCGCTGTTGTTGCCTGAGGCAGCAACGATGGCTTCAAGGGACAGCTCGATGCCTCGCGCCTCTGCTTGGACGTCGACAGCCGAGCTGTCCGAGCCGTCCGAGCCGAGGAAACGGCGTGGCAAAAAGCGCCTGGAGCGATCCTCCGATGCCCATCGCTGAGGGTATTGCTGCGGGCATGGCCGTGTCTGGCTTGCCGGTGGCGTCGGAGGCGTTCTGTTCGAAGAGAGACTGCATGAAGCCTCGCGTGATGGGTAATGGGTGTGCGGGTGTCAAAGTAGGCGTCAAAGTCGGCAGGATCTCGCATGGGAAAAATGTCGCTGGAGTGGTCAGGGGCCTCCTGGCATCTCCATCTCCTTGCAGGCAATCGACAAGATCGAGAAGACAGTCGGGGCTGCTTGTTTCGCACGAGTCTGAGGGGTCTTCGTGCTGCTGCTGCTGCTGCTGCTGCTGCTGCGTCTCCTGAAACCGAAACACGCCAACGGCCCTCGGACTGCCGTCTCTGTCATCCCTGCTCCCTCGTCTTTTCCCGTTTGCGGCCGCTGCTGCTGCTGCTGCTGGCCCGTGGCCAGCTCGAGGCCCTGCTCGTCCAGAGTCATGAGGGCCTGTCCGACAGCCGACGGAGGGATGCTCTCGACCAGGCATCGGCTCATGTGGCGACGTTCGGCCTCGGTGAGAACCGGCCGCCGGAACCGAAGGACGTGGCTGGCCGCTCTCATTGCCGCTCCCGGCACTGCTGGCGGCGGCGCCGAAATGTTCGGGAAGGAAAAAAAAAGATGTCTCTCTTGTAGCCTCCACAGGCGATGCGAGCTTTGGTGCACTGCGAGCAGGCCGGCTGTCCGCTCGTCACATTTGATGTGTTTTTTCTCTACACTGATGAATGTTAGGATTTCTTCTTTCTTCTGTCTTCTTCTTTTTCGTTTCCTTTTTTTTTCTCTTTCTCGAACTCACCGTGTAGCATCCTCCAAATGACCGCGGACGACTGCCTTTGGCGTATCTGCTGGTCGTTATCAGAGGTACGGGCATACTTCCCTCGGATGCCATGGCCATGCGAGATCGGCCTGACTCCGTGGCAACGCAAAATGATATGCCGTCTGGCCTGCAGCTGTCTGCTAATCAGCCAGGGAGGGAAAGGAAGCTCTCGGCGTAGTATTCCGCTCTTTTGCTCGCCTCGCTTGAGTATATCCAGTGGCAATTAGTATCGAGTTTCCTTTCCTTCTTTTCCGTGTCCAAAGCGGAAAGTCATCGAGAGAACAGAGTGAAGGCGAAGTCCGGCCGAAGGGTGACGATTTTACGAGTCCTTTTTTTTCCCTTCTCCTCTCTTTCTCTCCACATATATTACTGGCGAACTAAGTCCGCTCTAGGCAACTGAAAGTCTGGAGAAACACTGTCGGACCCACACCTGATAAGATATGGGGATACGGGAGTAATAATCTCTTATAAAAAAGAGGAGGTGGCGACTGCCCTGCGTGGATGCGTGGATATGCCAGATAAGGAAGGCCCCGGGCGCGGACTAGTGTAGCACTGTTATCGGGGAAGTGGGCCCCTGATATCCGGGTTGGCTTTCCTTTTTCTTCTCCCGCTTTTTACGTTGTGTTTTCCTCCTCCTCCCTGTCTCGCTCTCATTCTTTGGTTTTCCTCCCCTGTTCCTCCCCCTCTCGGTCCTCCTTTCTCTCCCCGCTCGCCACTCGGTCTTGAGGAAGGTCATCCCGAGTCTGGTGGCTGATAAGCGTCGGCCAAGACAATCTGCAAAGGACGCTTCTTGGTGAGACATTTTGAAGGAAATCGATTTGACGACGTACGATCCGAAGAAGCGTAGATAATCACACAGCCCTGCCAGGGTGTGCCAGGGCCTGTCAGGGGGCAAATGTACATGTAATGCAGATCGAGGCACGGTGAAGCCGGGCACAGTAAAATAGAAAGTCGAGTTGGTTCAAATACAGCATAGATATTCTGTTTTTTTTTCTGTTCTTTTGTTCTTGTCTTCTGCTCTGTTTTTTTGTTTTGTTTTTTGTCTTTTGTTCTCCTCACCCTATTCTCCTCCTCCTCGTCTTTCTTATCAAGTAAAAGCAAATCATACACACTCACATCACCATGACTCTCGATACCGAGAAACTCGGCCTCGAGGCCCAACCGTCTCGCGCCGAGAGCGACATCGTCGGCGAGCAGATCGCCGCGCCCGTCAACATCGCCGGCGTCAAGCGCAAGATCAAGTCGCGCCACGCCCAGATGATCGCCCTCGGCGGAGCCATCGGCACGTCCTTCTTCCTCGCCATCGGCCAGGCCCTGTCCGTCAGCGGCCCGGCCTTTCTGTTCCTCGCCTACGCCGTCATGTCCGTCCTGGTCTACTTCATGGTCACGTCCATCATCGAGATGGGCACCTTCCTGCCCATCGCCGGCGCCTCCATGAACTACTACGCCGAGCGCTACGTCTCCAAGTCGGTCGGCTTCGCCATGGGCTGGCTGTACTTCTACTCCTTCGGCGTCGTCGTCGCCTACGAGCTGACCGCCGCCAGCATCCTCATCAGTTACTGGCCCAACGACGTCAACATCGCCGTCTGGATCACCGTCTTCATGGTCATCATCATCGGCCTGAACCTCTGCCCCGTCAGTATCTACGGCGAGAGCGAGTTCTGGTTCGCCGGCATCAAGGTCATCATGATCCTCGGCCTGCTGGTCGTCTCGCTCGTCATCATGCTGGGCGGCGGCCCCACCCACCAGCGCCTGGGCTTCCACTACTGGAAGGACCCGGTGCCGTGCGCGCCTACCTGGTCGAGGGCTCCGCCGGCCAGTTCACCGCCTTCCTCTACGTCCTGGTCTTCTCCGTCTTCTCCTTCAACTTCGGCCCCGAGCAGCTCGTCTTCCAGGCCGGCGAGATGCAGCATCCCCGCACCAACCTGCCCACCGCCGCCCGCCGCTTCCTGTGGCGCATGATTGTCTTCTACGCCGTGGGCACCCTGGCCGTCGGCGTCATCTGCAGCTCGACCGCCAAGGGCCTCCTCGACGGCGCCGGCGACGCCAGTGCCTCGCCCTGGGTCATCGGCATCCAGAACGCCGGCATCAAGATCTGCCGTCCATCATCAACGCCGGCATGCTCACCAGCGCCTGGTCCGCCGGCAACGCCTACCTGTTCATGACCAGCCGCACCCTGTACTCGCTGGCCAAGGCCGGCAGCGCCCCAAGATCTTCAACCCGCTGCAACCGCTACGGCCTGCCGCACTACGCCGTGGGCGTCTCGTGCCTGTTCGCGGCCGCTCGCCTACATGAATTGCGCCCAGGAGGCGGGAACCGTCTTCAACTGGTTCATCAGCCTGACCAACACCTGCGGCTTCACCTCGTGGATCCTGTCGTCCTTTGTCTACCTGCGCTTCCGCAAGGCCACCGACCGCCAGGGCGTGTCCGTGCCGTACCGCTCGCGGCTGCAGCCGTACGCGTCCTACTTCTGCCTGTTCATCTTCACCATCCTACTGCTGTGCAACGGCTTCACCGTCTTCTTCCCCGGCCAGTTCTCGGCCAGCGGCTTCATCACGGCCTACATTGGCATCGCCGTGATCCTGGTGCTCTACGTCGGCACAAGGCCACGGCCGGGCGCAAGGATCCGTGGCTGCTGCGGCCTGACCAGATCGACCTGACGACCGGCGTGGCCGAGGTCGAGGCAGACGACCTGATGTGGAACGAGTACATGGCGGCCAGGGGCGAGAACAAGCCCAAGACGCTGCCCAGGAAGATCTTGAACAAGCTCGGGAACTTGTTGATGGGATAGCTGTGGTCTTGTGTAGCATTAGAACGTTATATGAAAACACTATGACAACATGATAGACGAGACACCTGACAGTCCATACGTTGCGGTGAAATTAACACGTCATTGTGAACACAGACGGGAAAAGGGACCTCAATGGAAGGAATAGACTCACGTGATTGCAATCCAGGTGATCCGATCAGGAAGGCGCCGAGCTCGCTACCGGAGAATGCTGTCTCGAGAATGAGGGAAGGTGCCATGGGGGTTGGTGGGACCCCTTTGACCGGATGGACTCCTCTCTGACGAAATAGGAAAGTAACAGAGGCCCTGGAGAGACAACCCCATAGTAACAATTATTAATAGTTTCCTCAGCCACCTTAATTTTTCCACGATGGGATAGAGAGCCCGGCATCGATTCACTAATATTTAATAGTTGCGGTCATGTCATCCTTTGACGGTAAAGTAGTATGTCTTACGTTTTGGCGAGGGCTTGGACTGGGGCTGGGGCTGGGGGGAGAGTCTGGGGAAATGGAGATTCTGGGGTTCCCCTTTTCTTTTCTCTTTAACCTTTTTTTGTCCATTTTCTCCCCCTTAAATTTATTTCACTAGTCCCCTGCTGACATGAAAGATTGCCGTTAGCGGCGCCGCCTCCGGAATAGGTTTCGCGACGGCCCAGCTGCTGGCCAGGCGCGGAGCCAGGCTGTCGCTGGCCGACATCAACGAGGACGCCCTCAAGACGGCCGCCGCGTCTCTCGAGAGCATCGCTGGGGGCAGAGGCAGCGTCTCATACACCGTCACCGACGTTGGCGATGCCGCGTCCGTCAATGCCTGGACCGCCGCCGCCGTGGCCAGGTTCGGCCGCCTCGACGGCGCCGTCAACATGGCCGGCATCATCGTGCCCGCGGCGCCGGTGGCCGAGCTCTCAGACCGCGACTGGGAGCGCACCATGGGCATCAATGCCACGGGCGTGTTCTACGCGCTGCGGTCGCAGATCAGGGCCATCACAGCGACCACGACCAAGGCCACGGGCTCCGGCCGCGGAAGCATAGTGTCGGCGTCGAGCACCTTTGGCAGATGGGCGCGCCGGAAACGCGGCGTACTGCGCGAGCAAGGCGGCCGTTATCAGCCTGACGCGCACGGCAGCCAAGGAGACGCAGGCAGTGCGGATCAACTGCGTGGCCCCAGGTCTCTCTCTCTCTCTCTCTTATTTTGTTTCTTTTCTTGTCGCGCTAACAACTCAGGCTCTGTTGATACGCCGCTCTCACACGGAGAAGATCCAGAGGACGTGAAGCGCGGGCTCGAGCGGACAGTCTTGAAGCGCCGGGCGTCGCCGGATGAGATCGCCACAGTGATTGCATTCCTGCTCAGCGATGACGCTTCGTTTGTCACGGTGCTGTGTACAACGTTGATGGGGGATGGATGTGTTGAGGTTTTTTTTTTTTTTGAATGATTTGATTTTAATGCGGCTACTTTTATTTACTCCTTTGTCTATGCAAATGAAAATGTGTTTTAACGCATAAAATGCTTATCAACTTGCGCTATAATGCCCTACCTCTCCATGTACCCTCCGTCCACCAGCAGACCCGTGCCCGTTACAAACGAGCTCCGCCCCCGGCCAGATACACGACGCCGTCGGCAATCTCCTGCGGCGAGCCCATGCGCGCCATCGGCACGGCCGTCGCCACGCGCTCCATCATGGCCTGCAGGATCAGCGGGTCCTTGGTCGTCAGCGGCGTCTCCGTGTAGCCGGGGCACACCGCGTTGATGCGCAGGCCGTCCTTGGCGTAGTCCTCCGACGCCGACCGCGTCAGGCCCAGCACGCCGTGCTTGCTGGCCGTGTATGCCGCCGACATGGGCACGCCGGCGACGCCCTGGATGGAGCTGAAGTTGACGATCGACCCGCGCTGCAGCGGGCGGCCGTCGATGGCCGACAGGATGGGCTCCTGCTTGAGCATGATCTCGGCCGATGCGCGCAGCATGAAGAAGCAGCCGGTCAGGTTGATGTCGAGGATGCGCTTCCAGTCGCTGGTCAGCGCGAACGCGACGCCGCCCTTGTGCTTCATGGCGATGCCGGCAGCGTTGACCACGTAGTCCAGGCGGCCAAAGTCGGTGGCCACGGCTTTCACGGCCGCGTTGACGGCCTCCTCCTCCTGGACGTTGACGACGTGGACCGTGACGCGGCAGTCGGCGCGCGACGTGCTGCGCGTGCGCTTCTCCAGGCGCTCCTGGATGGTCTGCTGCGTCTTGAGGAGGCCCTCGTGGTTGACGTCGAAGAGGGCGACGCCGGCCGAGCCCTCGTCGGCAAAGGCGATGGCACAGGCGGCGCCGATGCCCGAGCCGGCACCGGTGACAATGGCAAAGCCAGGAACGTCCATTTTTGTTTCAAGAAATGGGAATATTTTTTCTTTTTTTTTTCTTTTCTTTTCTCCCTGGATTTGGGTGGCGAATTCAAATGTCAACGTCTGAGACAAAGGATCTATTTATCATCTATTTATCACACTGCGAGTTACGGAGCTCTATATCCATTAAGTAATACCTCTAGCATCCGAGTCAGTAATATCTCATATCTGACGCCGGCTAGGCTTTCCTCTGCGGGTTTCCGTCGGCCTCCAATTTGCTGGACTTTCCCTCCTATTTGGATCGCCGGTCTCGCGCGCCGAAGTCGACGGCAGTCTAGTGCGATAACTTATCACTAACCCCGCGGCTAGATTCGGTAGTCTTCCGGGATGACTTTCCTTTTTGAACAGCCTACAAAGAGGGAGAGAAAGTCAAGGAGAAAGAATCCTAATAGACAGGAAGAGTGGTGATAAAAATGACCCCATGATGAGAAGGCGGTAGAAGTGGCACGATGCTGGAAGACGACCGTTAACGGACGTAGAGAAGAGAAAGACGCCGCTTAGGTATTTAAAGCATTCGTTTTACTTGACGAGAGGGCAGTTATACAACAAAAATCAAGACAAATCAAAAACAAATCAAAGACAAATCAAAGACACGTTATCTGAGCCGTTATCTCCAAAAAAAATCAAAGAAAGCAGAACCGACAAGAAACCAGAGCAGAAAAAACGCCATGGGCTCCCTCGACATCCCCTTCTACGACGTGCTCGTGGCCGGTGCCGGCCTCTCGGGCGTCTGCTCTCTGCACCACATCCGCCAGCGCTTCCCCGACTGGCGCGTCGCCTGCATCGAGGCCGGCCCGTCCGTCGGCGGCACCTGGTGGTTCAACCGCTACCCGGGCGCGCGTGTCGACTCCGAGTCCATCGCGTACGCCTACTCCTTCGACAAGAGCGTGATCAACGAGTGGAACTGGTCCGAGACGTTTGCGTCGCAGCCCGAGATCATGCGCTACATCGACTTTGTCGTCGACAAGAACGACCTCAAAAAGTACATCCAGTTCAACAAGCGCATCCGCAGCGCCGTGTGGCAGGGCGACAGCGACTCGACAGACTCCAAATACAACCGCACCTGGCTCCTCACCGACGACCAGGGCGAGGTCTACCGCACGCGCTTCCTCGTCACCTGCATCGGCTTCCTGTCTGCGCCGACCGCCCCCGCCATCGCCGGGCTCGACACCTTTGCCGGCGACGCCTTCCACACGTCGCGCTGGCCGGCGCACCTGGCGGACCTCGGCAAGGACGGCGGCGCGCTGGCCGGCAAGCGCGTGGGCGTCATCGGTACCGGCGCGTCCGGCATCCAGACCATCACGGCACTGTCCAAGCTGCCCGGCATCCAGTCCGTGCACGTGTTCCAGCGCACGGCCAACTGGTCGGCGCCGCTGCGCAACGAGCCCATCACGCCGGAGCGCATGGCCGAGATCGCAAGTCGTACGACGACATCTTTGCGCTGTGCGAGACCACGCCCGGCGGGTTCATCCACGCGCCCGACAAGCGCAAGACGGCGGACGTTTCGGACGAGGAGCGCAACGCGCTGTACGAGCAGCGCTACAGCGAGCCCGGATTCGCCAAGTGGATTGCCCTGTTCAGCGACACGTACTCGGACCGCACCGCCAACGACCTGTACAGCAAGTTCATGGCGGACAAGATCCGCGCGCGCGTCAACGACCCCGAGGTCGCCGAGAGCCTGATCCCCAAGAACCACGGCATCGGCACGCGCCGCCTGCCGCTGGAGAGCGGCTACTTTGAGGCGTACAACCAGCCGCACGTGCACCTGGTCGACCTGAAGAAGACGCCGCTGCAGCACGCGACGCCCCGCGGCCTCGTCACCTCCGACGGCACCGAGTACCCGCTGGACGTGCTGATCTATGCCACCGGCTTCAGCGCCATCACCGGCGCGTTTGCCGACATCGACTGGCGCGGCGAGAACGGCCGGGCGCTGCTCGGGTACAGCGAGGACGCAGGCGCAGATGCAGGCGCGAAGAAGACAGAAGAGGCCGCTGGGTCGACCACCGCCCGCGGACCTTCCTCGGCACCACCGTCCCCGGCATGCCCAACCTGCTGATGGTCATGGGCCCGCACCAGCCGTTTGGCAACGGCACGCGCAACATCGAGCACTCGGTCAACCTCGTGTGCGACATCCTGCAGCACTGCAAGGACAACGGCCACACCTACATCGAGCCCACCGAGACCGCCGTCGACGCCTGGACCCAGCACGTCACCGACTGCAGCAAGGGCTCGCTGATCAACGAGATCGACAGCTGGATGACCGGCGTCAACCGCAACGTCAAAGGCCGCACCGTGCGCACCGTCGCGCGCTATGCCGGGAGCGCGGTAGACTTCCGCGAGCGGTGCGAAGCCGTGCGGAGCGCTGGCTGGGAGGTCTTCAGTTCCAGTAGAGAGGAGAGAGATGCTTAGAATGTTTGGGTATTTGTCTAGATTAATGAAAATTGTTCTTATAAAAATTCTTATAGATCTTTTTGAAATATTCTTATAGAAGAATTCCATCTCATAATCTGGTTGGCTGGAATGCGCAGGATCCTCCTCCCCGTTTAGGCAGCGCCCCGCATGCCTGCGTCCGCTGCTGCTTCCGCGTTTCGTATCCTCTTGTCTCGGCTTTCCGCTCTTTCTAAAATGCGACCAAAACATTCCAAACAACACAACCATCAAAAAACAGTACACGACAAACTTCATTGTCATACGCTTACGCGATGCCATCCTCAATTCGCAACTCCCTGCTGCTCGCGCTCGGCGCTTCCCGGCTCGGCGTTTTCGCCCACGACCCGCAAGTGGTCCTAGCGCCGCCGGCGGTCGGAGCGCCGGTTGCCGGAGATGAATCTGTCTCTTCCGCGGTCGACGAGGACTTTTCTGAAGGTCTACTCTCTTTCTTTGCCCTCGGCGGAAGACGTCCTCAAGGCCGTGGCTGCCCACGATGACCCGTCGCCGCTCTGGTCGCTGTTCGGCCCGACCTGGCCGCCGAGCTGGCCGAGCCGCGGGCTCCTGCACGTCTTCGGCGAGGCCCGCCCCCGAGTGGATTGACCGAGGGCGACAAGGCGCGGCTGTCACCGGCACGGGAAGAAGTTTATGGACGTGACGGACCACTGGGAGTTTACGCTGGAGCAGGCAGGAGCGGCATCAGGATGTTTCCGCGCAGTCTGGGAAAGCGAGTATGTTCTCTTCTCGTCTCGAATGCACTCTGCTTGAGAAAAAGTACACTCACACTCTAGACCTTCCCGGCCTGGTCCACCAGCGCCTCGTTCAAGCCGCACTCTTCAACCACATCTCGACGCAGCGGATGCGCGGCGTCCTCAAGCACATGACCAGCTACTACACCCGCTACTTTGGCAGCACACCACCGGCGAGAAGAGCGCCCAGTGGCTGCACGACCACATTGCAGAGGTAGGTGCAGCTGGGCGCTCAATGCAGACCACTCAGGGCAGTGTACGAAGCGGAGAACCGGATCACTGACAAATCCAGATCATCGCTGGCTCCCCCTTCCACACCCACATATCCCTGGAATTCTTCACCCACCCCTTCCCCCAGCCGTCCATCATCGCCCGCTTCGAACCAAAGGTCCGCAACGCCTCGCTGCCTCTCACCATCCTGGGCGCCCACCAGGACTCCATGAACTAACCTCTTCCCCCTGCTCCCGGCCCCCGGCGCCGACGAACGACTGCTCTGGCACCGTCAGCATCCTCGAGGCCTTCCACATCCTGGCCGAGCACGGGCTACACGCCCAAGAACGGCCCCGTGGAGTTCCACTGGTACGCCGCCGAGGAGGGCGGCCTGCTGGGCAGCCAGCCGATTGCCAGGTACAGAGAAGGAGCAAGGTGCGCGCATCGGCGCCAATTGATGGAATTTGTGAGTTTCTTCTGTCCATCCCATGGCTAATTGCCATAACCTGACACCTGGACACTCTCCAGGACATGACTGCGTTTATTGCCCGGAACGCCACCGAGTCTATCGGCCTTATCAAGACCAAGGCAGACGAGGCCCTCACCAACTGGACGCAGGATCTGGCCAAGGAGTACATCTCCATTCCCGTCGAAGTATACGATTTGGGGGCGTACGTTATTTCCTTTGCTGTCACTTCATCTTTTCAGTGTGACTAACAATACAGCGGCGCGCGGCTCCGACTACATGTCCTTCACCAAGCTCGACTACCCTGCCGCGTTTGCCTCCGAGGGCAACCCCATGAAGGGCGGTTCCCCGGAGAGTTCGACCCTTACGTGCACGGAATTCACGACACCATGGACGTTGACGATGAGAACGGCGTGTTCTCTCTCGAGGTTAGATCATCCCCTTCTAGCTCTTCTGGCATCTGTCCAAATACTGACTATAAAGCAGCACATGGCGCGGTTCTCCGAGCTCGCTATTGCCTTTGTTATTGAGCAGGCAGGCTGGGACAACGCGTGGCGTTAATGAGGTTTAGGCCGACTTATTTCATCAGGAGCAGGAGCTTCTTCTTTTTACATGGCGCGGTTCACACGCAGGGATACTTCTCCTTTCATACTTATATGGTGCGATTCAAAGGACGACTTCTGTTTATACTTAGATTGTACGGTAATTTCCAGCTTCAGCTTTTGGGACGCCTTGAAAATCCAGACATGCATCTTTCTATCACAGCTTATAGTCCGTGTGGACGCCACCTGTCACGATCGACTTGAGCACCAGGTATTCGTCCAGCCCGTACTTGCTGCCCTCGCGCCCGAAGCCCGAGTGCTTGACGCCGCCGAACGGCGACGCCGGGTCCGAGATCACCCCCGTATTGACGGCCACCATGCCGTACTCGAGGCTCTCCGACACGCGGTACTGCCGGTTGAGGTCGTTGGTCATCACGTACGACTCCAGCCCACGTCGGACGTGTTGGCCCGCCGGATCACCTCAGCCTCCGTTTTGAACGGCGAAAGCGCCGCCAGCGGGCCGAACGTCTCCTCGCGCATCACCGCCATGTCGTCCGTGACGCCGCCGAGCACCGTCAGCTCAAAGAATTTGGGCCCAGCGCGGACGCGCGGCGGCCGCCCAGCAGCACGGTGGCGCCCTTGGCGACGGCGTCGCGGACGTGCTCTTCGGTCTTTTCGACGCCGATAGTCAGCGGGCCGTGCGTGACGGCATCAGCACCGGCGCTGGTGTCGGCACCATTCCCAATCCTAAACTTCTTGACCTCCTCGACGAGGCGGGCGCTGAACCGCTCATAGACGCCCTCCTGCACGTAGATGCGGTTGGCGCACACGCAGGTCTGGCCCGTGACCTTGAACTTGGCCACGACGGCCGCGGCCACGGCGGTCTCGAGGTCGGCGTCGTCAAAGACAATGAACGGCGCGTTGCCGCCCAGCTCCAGGCTGAGCTTCTTGAGCGACGGGCTGGCCTGCTGCATCAGCAGGCGGCCGACGCGCGTCGACCCCGTAAACGACAGCTTCTTGACAGCTGCGGCACAGCGCCAGCCCCAGCGCCGGCGTGTTGGCCAGCGCCGTCACCACGTTGAAGACTCCAGGCGGAAGGCCGGCCCGCTCGGCCAGCACCGCCAGGGCGTTGGCCGCGAACGGCGTCACGCCGTCGGACTTGAGCACGACGGCGCACCCCGCGGCCAGCGCGGCGGCCACCTTGCGGCTGGCCATGGCGATGGGAAAGTTCCAGGGCGTGATCAGCCGCACACGCCGACGGGCTGGCGCAGGATCTGGATGCGGCATCCCGGGGATGCGTGCGGCGCCACGATCGCCGTGGATGCGCGGGGCCTCCTCGGCGAAACCACTCAAAAACCGAGGCCGCGAAGAGGGCCTCGCCGTCGGCGTCGGCGCGGGCTTTGCCGTTCTCGGCCGTGACGATGCGGCTGACGTCGGCGCGGTTCTCGACCAGCAGGTCATACAGCCGCCGCAGGACGCGGACGCGCTAGCGGCCGGACCAGGCGCGCCAGACCTTGAAATGCGGCGGAGGCGGGCGGCGATGGCGTCGTCGAGGTCATCCACGCCGCATTCGGGGGCGGAGCCGAGAACCTCGCCGGTGGCGGGATTGGTCACGGAGAACGTCTCGCCGGAGCGGGCGGCGACCCATTTTCTATCTTGTGAGAGGGAAGAAGAGAATCGGGACGAGAAATGGAGACCAGAGAGCTTACCCATTGATATAGGCCTTCTCTCGGATCAGGGAGGGGTCGCTGAGAGTCTTTGCTAACGGCAGCCATTTGTGTGTATGATTGAAGTATAAGAGCAACGACAATGGTATGTGTAAAAAGACAGAGCTTCTACGACTACAGCTGATTTTCACTACAATTTATAAAAGCACCTGCCATCTCCTCGTCCAGTCCGGGGTTCCCTGCGGGGAACGTCCATCATCTTTGCTTGTTTCGGAGCCGACTGCGACGTCTTGGCAGACGTGGACTGAGAAAGACCGGAACCAAGGGAACGTTAAATATTATTGGCGCTGTAGGCTATCCAGAGGCCTGTGGCGGATCCGAAACTAGCGCCCTCTTTGGCGGACTTATTGTCACGGGCTGAGGCCCGGAGTGTGGCCCAGGACGAGTCCAGTGCCAGGCGTCATTGTTTTATAAGCGGGTTGACGGAATAATACGGCGTCGTGTTATTTCGTGCACATCTGTTGCCAAGTTGGTGCAATTGGTGCAGCGGTCAGAAGTTGTCAACCTCCAATTTGAGCGGTCCTCACCGCCAGAGCCGTTAACAATTAACCTCCCTAAGACTGATCACCTTAGCAGAGTTACTAACGAGGTACCTTTGTAATAAGGGTTATAATAATCTGATTAAAAAAAATACCTATATATTATTCCGCCGTTTTTTAAGCCGTGGAAGTGTTTGTGTATCGTCTTTTTTTATCGACTGGCCCTCTGTTTTTTTTCTTCTGCTCGGTAGTATTAAGTTGGGCTAAGAGGATAAGGCTAAGGAGGGAAGGATATCTGATCGGAGGTCTTGCGGCTATAAGCCACACTACGGCCTGGTCAGTACACAAAGAGAGAAAAGGGGAAAAGGCGGCTACCACAGGTAGAGAGAATTTTGAAGAAGAACAAGTTTCCACGAAAAGAGTACGAGGGAGGTAAGGTGAGAAATGGCGAGCGTGAAGGTGTGTGTGTGTGTATGCGGTTATATGATAGATTTCTGATCGGAGATTCCGTCGTGTGGTATTATAATTAGATTAACAACGAAACCACGATCACGGGTGTAGTCTTCTTACCTTGGTTTAATATTAATAAAAAAAAATAATATAAAACAAATATAAAACAAATATAATTATAGTATTTCATAAATAATCGAAATTATAAAAAAACGAAAAAAAAAAATATATTACTTTTTTTATATATAAATTATAAATTATATCTCAATACTATTTAATAAATTATAATTAATTTATTTATAACCATTTAAAATATATTTAAATATACCTCTTAAAAAACAAACTCATAATCGAGAAAAAGGCTTTATAACTATACTGGCTCGCGATAAAATAACCAGAGACACAGCGGGCACAGGGAGTATACAAAGCACAGAGAGCACATCCACTAAACAGGTTAAAACAGGGACGGTACAAAGCACCTTTAAAAAAAATTCTCGGTAAGCTTTTTCGTGTTTATATATTAAGCTGTTATTCCGCAGACAAGTCCAGCAAGTGCTGTAAGGTCTTTATAAGGTAACATAGTTTAAAAAATGACTCTAATACGTATACTGCTTACAGCGTGTCTGCGTGCGTAACGGCGCCCTTTTAACGGCTGCTGAAGAGCATAAGCGTGCCCTCCAACTATCACGGCTAGTATAATAGGCGACTGCCCACGCTAGATCACCTAGACCGATTAGAAGATGCCCGTTCTCCTTTTAAACGCGAGCGAGCTCAAGAGCGACTGGAGGAGCTGGTCAGACGCGCCGGAGCAGGAGACCTGGCTGCCGGTGGCGGTCCTGGCACAGAAGCAGGACGTATCTGGGTGATAAGGAAACTTTGCGCTTGCTGTTTGAGGCACATAATTTTGGAGTGCGTGCTGCGCACGGTGTCTTCACGCATCACATCCGTGATCTATATTACACACCCAAACATCTTTTCCCACTTTTTAGCCTCAGCGTTGCAGCGGCCAAGAGCACAATTCTCCGAAGAGCATCCTGGTCCCTTCCATCTTGTACCACGTCTCGTTCTTCGTTACCGATGTAAAGTGCCGCTCCACACACTACTACGATGTGCTCGACGGTGTTTCCAAAGCGGCCTAAGGTGCCTGTCTATGTCTTGGTCGAAGGGCCGTGGAAAGGATCCCAGGATGGGCGTTTCACCAAGACGAAAGAGTGAATGCGAGCCTCGCTTCTGATAATTCTGGCAGGAGAGAAGTCATACGATACCTGCCATGGCAGAGCAATGTGCACAGACAACAGGTACTGAATGAACAGAGACGACCAAAAATGCATCTTTGGGCGTGGATGTACGGAGTACTGGGCGCAGAATAATGATCTGTCTATTCGTTTTGGTCGGTCTGGCATTACATGGCCATGGCACAGGGAGTGGCGACATGAGGCCAGACCTCCTTATCAGACCCAGGAGTAATGGTGCCTTGCGAGCCCTGTTGTGGCCTGCCTCTCTGCAGCCCTCTGCAGGTCTCTGGTGGCGTCTCTGCAGGCGTGCAGCCACCATGCAGCAGACTGCCAGCTGGCCACCACGATGACAAGAACACCCAAACACCCAAACACCCCTGTCGATTTCGTCCGAAATAAACACGATCCACACCCTGTCGTCCCCCATCAAGAGTGTGGGTGCGCTGCCGAACAGGGCTGGCCTCCAGGGCCGTTGCAGCAGGCGGCTTCGGGAGACAAAAAAACACGGTCAGTCCGTAGAAGTGGGCCTGGCACATGGAATTTTTGGTGGTATCGTGCCTCAAGCTCTCTTGCCATTAGACTAATTGCATATTCTCCCACCAAGAGGGGGACGTACAGGATCGGCAAGGCACACTTGCATATAAATTGATAGCCACTTTTGGTTGTTTGGATCCTGCTTCTACGGGTTAACCGGCAAACATCGTTCCAAGCGGTGAACGTGACAATTAAGGTGTCTGGCGCGGATCTTCTTTTTTTCTGAGAGCCCAAAAGGCTTGGTGCGGGGGCTGCTGAGGCCAGAAAAAGCTTGCTCTTTCATCGCCGATTGGAAATTGCGTACCCATGCAAGGCTGCGCCTTACCCCTGGAGTCGTTTCAAGAAGGCACGCAGATTGGACATGCCTCTCCTCGCCCGGCAGACGGGCACCCAATTTGATTAGCTCCATTTTTGAAAAGAAGAAAAGAAAAAGCACCGTTAGCACACTTCTTCAAAGGATCTTACTGCCGTTTCTAGCCATTCCACTGCCAGCGGCAACAGAATGTGATAGAATCCCCCTTTTCATCCATGGTAGCGAAAGAGAATATTCCAAGGAAATGAGAGCGAGCGGACGCGGAAAACGCGACAAATCGGTACCTTTATTTTCGGACACGGCCGCGCAAAAATGATATTACACCTGAAGAGAATACGATGTGTGTGTGGATGAAGACGTTGGAGAGACGGGCCTGGCAATGCTCGTGGCCATGCAAAGCATGCAAAGGAGAGCATGGCGTCTGGATAAAGGATTGCGCTAGTATGATCTGCGCGTCGTTCCGGTGCTATTAGTGGGGTTTTGCGCCAGCTGGCGTAGCGTGGCCGCGGCTGGTTGAGGTTGGATTTCCCGAAGACCCCGCCGATGTGTGGATACTGACGGACGTCGTTTCCACCACAGAGGTCAGTCACTCCAAGCTCGGCAAGACGGCGACGAACGTGGGACGAAGGAAATGGCAGTCTACTCTCTTTGGCCTTTTGCCCTTTTCTAGTGTCGACTTTGGAATGAAATCGCCAGCGACGCATTTGAGTGCTTCTTTCCAAAGTGACCATTCTCGTACAAACGCAACATGCTCCTCATCATCGTAGCTTTGGCGCGCACAAAACAGCGAGGCTTTCAGCCGACCGGTTTGGGTCACTGAGGCACTCTTCAGTAAGGTCCATCATTTTTGAACGGTTGGGCCACCCAGGCAATCTTGTCTGTCGTTTTTTGACCGGGCCCCGCTTTTGGTGGCTTGCAATTTATTTGCACCTTCTCACCTTCTCACCGTCCACCTTCCGCCTGTCTACAGGTCTGCAGATAAGAAACGAGCCTTCTCATCGCCCAGACCCAGCGGTGAAGTGATAGACCGACTCTTTGCCTGCCATTTTCTACCCGTTCATCTCCTCTTGAAACACGACGCCTCCGTTGAGGCGTTGGGCAAAAATCAATATTGGCATGGGCCAGTGCCAGGACCTCCCACAAATAGTAACAGAGAAATCCTACACCGCGGAAAGAGCATTTTGTTGGCAAGAACAGGTGAGAAAGGAAAATGAAGAGCAGGAGACGAGAAGCGAAAAGCAGACAAGGGACGAGAAGCAGGGGAGAAAGCGATAGGAAGCTGCGATGACCTGCATGGGTGAGTCTGGTCGTTTGACTACTTATATCTCGTATCATGTCCCTCTCTTTTCTTCCTTGATTCCACAGAGACTACAACGCAACATCATCCTCATTCTCTCCCCAGACACCACCCCAGACACCAGAACACAAGTTTATCTTCTTTCCTTGCACAGACACTACAGCACGACTCCATCTTTCTTGTTTTCAACACCAGAAAACACCCACACTCACAGCACAACCACATCCCACAACACATCCACAACACATCCACAACACAAACCAATATGAACGCCCACGCGATGACCCTCCGCGATGCCCTGTCCCGCCAGAAGCGATCTGTAATCTTGCCCAAGCTTCCTTTTCTCGAAACCCCAAGGGCTTGTGGCCGACGGTCAGCGGATCGCATTACGCTGTGGGCCAGCTTCAATATTGACAACCTCAACGAGAGCTACGGCCATGTGCTCGACTTGCCGATGCCTTTTTGGTGCATTCCAGGCCCTGCCTTTCTGTTGACGAGCTGCACAACATATCCAAGAGTGGCGTCGATGGGCCGCGTCAGTTGATGGCATGGACCGATGCCGTTGTTCGGCCCGTGCTGACCTACGCAAAGAGGCACCTGCGACTGCGCGAGGGTACGTCATTGTGCTTTCCAACCGACGCGCCGACGCGACATGGCCGGTTTTCCGGCATTGTTCCTAATCTCGACCCGCGCATGTACATCGACAACGCGATAGGCCTCCACGACTACAGCGGGCAGGCTCTCGTGGTCGGTATCAGCCGTGCCGCCTTGTCGTGGCCGGCCAGGATTCGTCCGCAACCAGATGGTCGGGACTTGTGGCCGACGGTCAGCGGATCGCATTACGCTGTGTATAATCGCCAATTGCCGGTATGGGTATATCCAAACAGAAGAGGCAGTGGTGGTTATGTGCTTTTCCAGAGTGCCGGAGCCTACAGACAGTCTGGCGCTTACAACAAACGGACTGCCAAATAGCATCGCAACGCTCAGGGTCCCTCGTCTCGGAAAGCAGGGGCGCTACTCCGCTGCACGTGCAATACATGCCCGTTCCATGGAACACGGAGCATGTCGAGGGCCGCTGCACCACGCTGACCACCGAGATGGCGCTGTGGTGGCTGTGCATGCTGGCACTGGCTGATCGGCCTCGCGATTCTCGTGCCGGCCGACCAGGTCGTGCCCATTGATACGTGGTTCCCACTCTGCTTGACGACGGTCTCAACCATTGTCGACCGCCACTACTATTCAAACGTTGATAGGCCGAAGACCACGTGACGTCGCCCGCGTTCGCTGTCCAGTGTCAACCGTGCTGGCACAGACTTGGACGTCCTTCCATTTGGGATGTCGCTGACGTTTCGTCGAGACACCAATGGCTTTTGATCTACGATCATAGCTTGGCAGGGCTCAGCGTCGGTGGAATCTTGGTTGTTTGCAATTTTGCTTTCTCTCCTTTTTTTGTTTTTTTCTTGTTAAGGGTTGTTTGTCTTTCTTTTTGCCATTCTTTTTTGTCCTCACTTTTGTCCTTGCTTTCTTGCTTTCTCCTTACTCTTGTTCGTTCTTTTAAGGTAGTTATCTCACAAAATTCACTTTACTTTCAGACTTACAAGTGTCATTGCGGGTTCCCAAAGGACTGCGCGTATTTCAAGACTGCACGCACGGCCAGGTGACAATTCTAGAAGGCCTTTGTTGTGCAGTTGGTTTGAATCAGGCGGCCAAATCAAAATGCACAGCACTACGGAGCCAGAGAGACGTTTAGTAGTATAAAGGTTAGGTGACGGCGATGGATGCTTGCTCGGTCGTGATTAGAAAAAGGCGATACAACACGATTTGTCGATTTCGCCTCGTTAATTTTTAGTTTTTTATGGCGTGTGAAAGGGAAGCGCAAGGGCAAACGGACCCTGGGCCCCTTTCTTTCACCCTTGGCGTATAGGCCATCGGCCAAAAGCGGTAATCAAACCAAACGGCACAAAAGAGAACATACCAAAAATAGAGATTTCCTTCCCACCCCCTTTAAAAACTCAGTAATACGCAATGCAAGCACAGAAAGCGTGGAATCTCACAGGGACAGACAGCCCTGAATGCGGCAATGTGTTCTTTGTTGTGCGCAGATGAGTTGTGATTTTCCACTTCACGAGCTGAGCTTAGTCATAAGATGGCATTCCCCATCTTCAAGAAACCATTCAACCACACAACGGCGACAACACTGACCACATTTCGTTTAGCAAGAAAAAAAACGACATAAATACAGCGCGAGGCCCAGTGTACACGGGGCCATCCATTTTCTTCCTTTGTTCTTCTTCTTTTTTGGTTTCTCCAAGATCTCTGTTCACTATCTATCGCCCTTACTCAACCTTCAGTGTCTCTTCAAAACTTTGTATCTCTACTTGTATTCTTCTCAAAACTCCCCTGCTCCTCTTGCTCCTCTTACCCTTTGCTAATTACTGTTGGCGTTTTCCCTGCATCCCCCCATTACTAGATCCAACCTGCCAAATACCCACCACGTGAAAACCCAAGGGCACCGGCCATACCACCAACTGCCGACTCACTGCCGCAAATCCCTATGGCTCCCTCCCTGCACCCCATCTAACCCGGACTGGCCCTCGTCTCCAGCGGACTTGTGGGGTTTACCCTGGCTTGACCCTGAATTTTTGATTTTGGAAGCGGTCCCCGAAGGCTGAACCCTTTTGACTTTTTGCCGGTCCCCAAGAGATTGAGTTCTTGGAATTTATCAGCGGTGGGTGGCGTGCACAGCCATGTGCTGGCGGTCCGCATTCACGGCCAAGAGTAATGCTCTCAAGGTGGTAAGTGCTTGCTTTTTTTCCCGGGTCGTTTGGTTTGTTTTGTTTCATGTTGCTGCGTTTTGCGTTTTGCAACGACTAACCCTTTTTGTAGTGTCCCGTTTTACGTATTGCCTCCGAAAGCTGGTACGGCATGCGCTTGTTGGTTACGAAACCCGGACACACGATTACGAAGGAGGAAACATGGCGGCATTTGCGCCGTTACTTCGGAGCCTTTTCTATGCCTGAAATGCCCGGCGCCTTTGGCCGCTCTTGCAGTGAGACGGGGCGTACCGATCTAGGCCATCGTCGACTGCTTCGGCTATGTCCTCTCAACGAGGCCAGTGAGCGCGCACTGCACGACTTGAAGGTCCTTGAAGTTTGACGCGACTAATAACTATTGTGCAGAATGACTGTCGCACGACCTGTTTGTCCCGGGCTCAGCGGCCGCCCGCCTCCGTCCTTTCGCGGCATTCTCAAAACAACCTCGGCCGTACCCAAACGAACACCCGCGGAAAAAAAAATTGTCCCAACGGTGACGGCGCGCCGCCTGCTGGACGACCAGTTCAATGCAGATAGCAGCAGCTCGGTAATTTCATCAACCTCGACGGCAGTGCATTGACGGGAAGCATGCCCGTACTTCAGCACGGCCATGACGACGCCGCACTGTTTGACAAGCCCCGAGGTCTTGGCTGGCAAGCTCGCTATCCCACCGTGGCGGCAACCTGGCTGCCGTGGAAGTACCAGTTGTTTACATATTGCATCTCGACTCTGGGCCTTTCAGGAAATGGTGAAGGAATCCAACCGCCACCTGTGGAATGAAAAAGCACCCCGAACTCTTTTCACCCTATATCTTGGACGGCCTTCAACAGCAGAGGCGCGTAAGAGCTCTTGCCCATCAGCGGCCACAGACGACTTATGGAACTGCGGCGCACGCCGCGCCATTTTGCGACCGGTTCCCTTATCACGCCTTGCTCGACCCGCGCCGCTTCGATTGGCGGGGCGCCTTGCGTGCAAGCTGGGCCCAAGCAGCTGCGGGCTTGGCAAAGCGGCCCACCACAAGTGTCCGCTACCGGGCTGCCCGCATGCCCCGGTTGGTACTATCCGTGCCATGAAGTGCCCCAGCGCCACCTTTGGGAGGCAGGTTGGTGAAGTTATTACTGACTACATTGATTTTGCGCGAGCGTGAACGGCCGATTTTCCCAACGTGGCGTCGTCACAGCGATATCTGCGCCACAGTTGACCAAGTTGCTGAAGAGCAATTGGCGGCAAGCTCGACATGACTGTGCCGGAGAGAACAAGGAACTCGTTGAGATGGATGAGTGGGCGCGTTTCGTACACGACGAGGAGTTTTATTTGCTCCGTCGCGGGTTAGATTAGAGCGTCTTTTTTGTTGACACCTTACGTCTTGCGTTTTGTCTTTGTCTGGAGTCTTTTTATTTTATCGAGTCTTTTCGCTATTAGTTTTGGCAGATTAAAGCGAAGAAGACCCCAACTTGGAATGGCATTTGGCAGTTTGTTGCAAATGCTCAACTGCTCGCTGGTCAGCAATGCATTCGGTTACAGTCGACAGTTAGACAGCTGGGAGAATGCAAAAAGTGGATTCAACATGTCTTCTCGGAAACATACTAGCCGGCTCAGTGAGCTCAATGCCGCGGGGGTAACCAAAGCGGCCAGAAGAACTGGTGGGAAAAGAGGAGTGCAAGCAGAGAGCCGTGGCCGAGACTATGTAATGTGTCCGCAAGGTCGGGTGCTCTGTGAAAGAGATATTACAAACAGATGTAGATGTAAGATTTAAAAGCAAAAGAAACAAGAAAAAGAAACAAGGAAACTAAGAAAACAAAAGCACGACATTACATCAAGACCTCGAACAGCGGCAAGGTGCAACATGCCAACGACAGGCCCAACATCGGGACCCTCGTGTCTCTGCTGGACTTTACAACATTCGACCATATGTACGCATTTGACGGAAACACAGACAGGACAACGGCCAAGACACGCCACAGCACCAACCCGTCGACGCTCGAGGCTAACTCCGGAGGTGCCCGTTCGGACTGAGGAGGAATGTCGTCCGCTGGCCGTCGAGGCGGCGTCTCGCAAGGCCTCACAGCACGTGGCGCAGAACAACCTGACTCGCGGATCCCTCTAGCGCCAGCGATGCCTATGAGCGCATTCGCCAGACGGCATTGTGGCCAACGCCTTCGAGGGATTTGCCACCAGTGCTGATCGCAAGGCGTGAGCAGGGACGGCCCGTAGCTCTTGAGCGCGCATGGCAGGTTAAATGCGGATCGACTGGCCGAGCGGCTTGAAGGCTGAGAGCGGCCGCGCTTGGCAACTGAAGGAACGGACGATCACTTGCCTTGACCGACAAGGACGCGCGGGCGGACAGACGGTGTTGAAGCGGTATACTGCCGCAGGACGAGGGAGCGGTCCGCTGAAGGCGGTATCACTCCGTGGCGTTGCTTGCGGCATGTTTGCCGGTGGAACCTGTGCGTCCCTCTAGCAGATGGCGGCACTCATCGTGACAATATTGAAGCGAAAAACCCATATTACACAGCCATAGGGATGCTGAACCCTGTTAGTAAGTCCCCATTGGCCTCGGTCAGAAGAACACATGCCTCCGGCGCCTCCCAACGCTCTCCCCCGTTTCCTCCATCAGCCTACTGACTATTGGATCTCTTTGTCCAGCTGCCGCAACAAGCTCTCGGCAGCGCGTGCTCACCTGGCAACAACACTTTCATCATGGGAGACGTCCGTGCCCTCTTACGCCCGTGCGCCAAAACCTCGAAGATGGCCGAGCTGGCACAGGCAGTTTCTTCCGCGCCGGGTGTGGTCCAGGGCCTCAAGCGGCGAACTGACCGCCTCGGGCCCTGGCTCAACCGACACCATCGCCGGGCAAATCGACACAGGTCAGCTTCACACAGTGTTTGCCGTGGCCACGGGCAAGCGCATCGTGCAGAGCTGCAGCCACACGCTGAAGCGCGTGACGCTCGAGCTCGGCGGCAACGACGCTGCCATTGTCTTTCCCGACGTCAAGGACGTGGCGGCCAACCGCTGCCGCGCTCGCCCAGGCTGCTCTCTCAACACGAGCCAGATCTGCATCGCCATTAAGCGCGTGTACGTGCACGCCGCCATTTACAGCGCCTTCCGCGCCGCCTTTGTCGCCGCCGCCAACGGCTTCGTCTACGGCGATGGCCTTGCCCCTCAAGGCCCCGGCAAGCCTGCGCCGTTCATGGGGCCCCTGACCACCGAGATGCAGTACCGCCACGTGCAGACGCTGCTCGACGCCGTGCGAGCCACCAGGCTCGACGTTGTGCGCGGCGACGACGGCCGCGACCCGCTGGCCACGGCCACAGAGGTGGCGCGTCGTCTCGAGGCCGGCAAAGGCTTCTTTGTGCGCCCTGTCGTGTCGACAACCCGCCGACTCGCACGCGTCGTCGCCGAAGAGGCCTTTGGGCCCATTGTGCCGCCTGCTGCAGTGGACGGACGAAGAGGACGTGATCCGGCGGGCCAACGACACGCGCCTGGGGCTGGGGGGCGTCGGTCTGGTCGGCCGATCTGGCGCACGCCGCCGAGGTGGCGCGTCGTCTCGAGGCCGGCAAACGTCTGGGTCAACACGCACATGATGTCGCACCCCGCGGCGCGCGTTTGGCGGGGACACAAGTGGTCCGGCATCGGCGTCGAGGGCGGCGTGGACGGGCTGAAGCAGTACTGCGACATGCCAGGTGCTGTACTTGGCGAACTAGGGGTGGACATGGGTTGTTTTCTCAGTTTTGTACTCCGTACGGAGTATATGGCGAGAAATTGGCAGTCAAGGTCGGTATTTTTGCGGGTCGTTCCTTCCTCTACATGTACTTTTGTCAACTTCGCAGATTGCAGGCGAGCGCGCACTTTTCCGATCTCGGTTGCCTCCTCCCTTGCAGCCAGTTTCTCTACTTGGCGATATCTTTAGCGAACTCCGTTTTTGCCCCTTTTTCTAGACCTCATCTCCTTTCACATCACCACCGAGGAGCCAACTTGTTGCTTGCCCTCAACATGCGCTCGGCGTCCCGCGATCCCCCAACAACTGTCGACGCTCTTCTTTTCGTCAAAGCCCGAGGCAAACCAGACGACTTTTAGCTGCCAATTCTGCAGTTCTGTGCTGCACACGGCCCAGTTGCACTATCGACAAGGGGTAGCAATACATGGGCAGCAATACCGGCCTTGCTTGAACCTTGATGGGCAATGGAGACCCGCCCTGCTCTGTTGCAGTGCGAAAGGATTCTTCGGCCGTAACTCTTTGACACTCCGGCGGCCCATTATACCGCGTCCGTCGTTGACCCGGCTTGTTTGGTATTGTTTTTCGCGCCGGCCATCCCACATCGCTCACCAAAGTCTTCGAGCTTGACGAGCTACCGTGGGTTTTTTATCGTTCTCCCCTTGGCCCTCGTTTAATTCTCCTCGTTTTTCTCTTCATATCCTGCCGCAGACTCAACCATTACGCGGACATAGCAAAAGGCGAGATGCAGATGCTACGCTACATGCAGTCGTCTGAACTGGGATCTTTTCGTTCTCTCATCTTCTTCTGTTTCTTTTCTTTTTTTCTCTCCTCCGGCTTGTTTGGTATTGTTTTTCCTTTTGATCGTCTTGTCTTCTCCGTCTCGGTGGTTCTCTCATCCTTGCTACCCTGCCATCTCCGTGGTGGGCCAGCCTATCGGGTCGTGTTTAGCCTGCCCCAATTTGATGCATGCACGACGTAATGCTCTGGAATTGCTCTACGGCATAACCGCCACAGTCGACTCCTCATCTTTCGGTTCTTTTCTCTAAGCTTGTCGAGCTTGTCTCCGCCCCCTGCTACGACGAACATGTACTCCGCACGGCATTGAAGAGCAGGCACCATTCTCATTCCCCCGCGCGCTAATGACGAGAAACAGCACAAGCTGCAAGTATGCGAGACCGAAGCGGGCAATAAAGAAGGCTGAACTGCTCTAGCAAAAGAAATAACTCTCACAAAGTCGCTCTGGACGCGGCCGGCAAACCGGGGACGATGGGTGAACGTGATGCATCCCCAGATTATTGAGCTCCCCAAGAGGAAAGGGCCTTGCTGCACTTCCCTCACTCATAACCCGCCGCTTGCAGTCGTCCGCCGGCTTCTTGTGTTGTTTACTCCCGGCCGATGCCATTGGCCAGAGCCTGGCCAGAGCCTGGCCTGGCAGCTTGACCTGACAGCTTGACCGGGCAGTGGCAGCTCGTCCTTGGCAGACCATGTGTTTTGTTGACCTTTGGCGGCTCGTCCCCACTTCCAAATCCACCCGTGATCATCGGATGTATAAATTCTAGATGGCAAGGATCGTCATCTCTATATAAGTCGTCCATCCCGTCTTCTTTGTCTCCAACAGAGAATCCTTCATCACTCCATCCTCTCATCCTCCTCTCCACTTGGCTTTGCATCTGCCTGCCTGCCCGTCTCTCTCCCCCCTCTCCAAGATGCCTTCTCCCAAGCCCGTGCCTTGACGGCGGCTAGCGTGCTGCTGTCAGTAAGCGCTCCAGGCCGTCTCTGCCACAGCTTCTCTGAGCGATATCTGCTCTGCTGCGTATGCAGCGGCTGCCCTACGCCCTCGATGCTGTCCAGGGTGTGACCATTGACCCCACGTCGGTCACGACCAGCCTGGTGGACCAACTTCACAGCCGAGTCCATCTTCTACCCGACGAGCACCTTTGACTACTGCAACTGACGTTTGCCTACTCGCACAACGGCATCCGAGGACGACCTGGTGCACGTGGGCAGTACTGGCTGCCGGCGCCTGGCCAGTTCAAGAACCGCTACGTGTCCACAGGTGGCGGCGGCTGGGCCATTAACTCGGGCTCCAGCAGCATCCCGACGGGTATCATTGCTGGCGGGTGAGTCGGCATTCTTTTTTTTTTTTTCTGTTACTTTCTTTCTTTTACTTCTCTCCAAAGTCTCTAACCTTTGCAGTGTCGGTGTTTTGACGGATGGTGGCTTCGGCAGCTTCGATAGCCAGTTCAGCGGCGTGGCACTTCTCGAGAACGGCACGGTCAACTGGCAGGCCACGTACATGTTCGGCTACCAGGCGCACCACGAGCTGGCAACCATTGGCAAGCAGCTGACGCGCAACCTGTACAACGTGTCAGACAGCACCAAGCTCTACGCCTACTACCAGGGCTGCTCCGAGGGCGGCCGCGAGGCTGGAGCCAGGTGCAGCGCTACCCGGACCAGTTTGACGGCATTGCCGTGGGCGCGCCGGCGTTCCGCTGGGCGCAGCAACAGGTCAACCACCTGACGGGCAACGTCATTGAGCAGACGCAGGGCTACTACCCGAGCACCTGCGAGCTTGAGGCCATCATGAACCTGACGATTGCCAGCTGCGACCCGCTTTGACGGCCGCACTGATGGCGTCGTGTCGCGCTCGGACCTGTGCCTCAACAACCTCGACCTCAACGGCATGGTGGGCACGGCCTACTCGTGCCCCGCAGCAGCCGCCAGCTACGGCAGCGCGGCCACGCCGGCGCAGCAGGGCAGCATCTCGGCCGAGGCCATCACGCTGGTGCGCGCGTACTGGGCGGGCCTGCACGACTCGGACGGCAACCTGGTGTACTTTAGCTACCAGCCGGGCTCGCACTTTGACGACCTGGAGGCGACCTACAACGCCACCTCGGACAGCTGGCAGCTCGCCGTCAGCGGCCTCGGCGGCATCTGGGTGGGCCTGTTCATCGACAAGCTGCAGGAGACCAACCTGCCCAACCTCGACAACGTGACGTACGACACGCTCAAGGAGTGGATGGTCTACTCGGTGGCCGTGTACGGCGACATTCTGCAGACGACGTACCCGGACCTGACGGACTTCAAGGCGGCCGGCGGCAAGGTCATCCACTTCCACGGCGAGCAGGACTTTTCCATCCCCACGGCGTCGTCGGTGCGCCGGGGTCGGTGCGCGAGGTGACGTTTGCGGGCCAGTCGCGCAAGCAGAGCACGGCGGCCATGGACGACTTTTACCGGCTGTTCCTGGTGCCCGGCGCCGGCCACTGCGCCATCAACCCGTACCAGCCCAACGGGCCGTGGCCGCAGACGTCGCTGCAGACGGTGATTGACTGGGTGGAGCAGGGCGTCGTGCCCGACACGCTGGCCGGCACAGGCGACATTGACACGCTGTGCCGGTGGCCGCTGCGGCGCAGTGGACGCAACGACGGCGCCACATGACGTGCATTGACAGCAAGTCGTCCGCGGCAAGCTTCACCTACGACCTCAGCGCGTTCCGTCTGCCGGTGTACTAGGAGGGTGACATGCAACGAAGAGTTGAGACGAAGCGAGGTGCCGCGGTTGACGATGCCAGGCGATGAGCGGCACGACTATGAGGAAACGAACTGTTGACAATTTTGGCTATCTTTTTTCTGTCTTTTCTTTTCCCTTCCATTCTTGGACTTTATATATTTTTTGCCTTATTTTTAGTGTCTAATGAACTCCCATGCGATCGTTACGATACGTATTCGTCCTTTTGGCTGCAAACAGACTGATAGATGCAGGGTCTCCGCACCGGCCGGAAACCGGGCACTAGTGGGCCGTCAAGATGGCGTATGAAATAGCCAGCATGGTGGCATCGCCAAAGTGGAGGACGAATAGCAGGGACGGCCAATGGCAAGACGAGGAGATGGCTGACAGGAAATAAAAGCGGGAGGTGTTGCTTTTCCTTTCTTTTCTTGTTTTCAATAAAAAAAGTGTCGTGAGGCGCAAAGAGGAAGCCTCAATCTCCAACTTGCCTCATTTACTCACCCTTCCTCCCCTCATGCTGTCGGCTGCAGACGTTGCGGCGCACAACTCACGGTCGTCCTGCTGGGTCATTGTGGCAGGCCGGGTCTACGACGTGACCGACTTTCTCGACGAGCATCCGGGCGGCGCACAGTCGATCCTCCGGTTTTGCCGGCCGGGACGCAACAGAAGAGTTTGAGCTGATCCACCCGCCAGGGACTCTCAACAGTCTGCCCGGAGGCAAGCGTCTCGGTGAAGTTCGAGCCATCCCCATTACCACCACCGCGTCCACGTCCACGTCCTCGCCGGCCTCGGAAACAGCAGACGCCATGGCAGGCACCTCATCGGGCCGGTACTCGTCTCCGCAGTACTCGGCCGCAACATCGTCCACGTCGCCGCACCGCCGCCACCAAAGACACTTCCTCTGGCAGCATGCATGTCTCTCGAGGACCTGGCCACGGTCGCGGCTGCCAAGCTGTCGCCCCGGGCGGCGGCTTACTACCACAGCGGCGCCGAGACACGCCACGCGCGCGACCGCAACCGCAGCGACTGGTCCCGGATCGGGCTGCGGCCGCGTGTGCTCATCGACGTCGGCGCCGTGCCGCGCATGCGCACCGACGTCATGGGCTTTGACAGCAGCCTGCCCGTGTTCATTGCGCCGGCTGCACACGCCCGCTTTGGCCATCCGGACGGCGAGCTCTGCCTGGCACGCACGGCGGCGCGCATGGATATTGCGCAGTGCGTGAGCTCGTACGCGTCCGTGTCGGCACCGGACATTGCGGCCGAGTTCCGGGGCGACAAGCACAGGCGCGGCGGCGCGCTCTTCTTCCAGCTGTACGTGCCGCGGGTCAAGGCCGAGGCGGCGCAGCGCATTGCCGTGGCCAGGCGCCGGGTACGAGGCGCTGCTGGTGACGGTGGATGCGCCTGGCAAGCGGGACGACGACGACCAGTACCAGGTCCTTGCAGCGGCACAAGGCGGCGGCAGCGAGCGGGGCAAGGACCCGGACGAGCTACCTCCGCTGCCTGGCCAGGAGTCCGGCGGGACGCTGCGCGCCGCCACGACGCCACGTTTGCGTGGTCGGACCTGGCGTGGATCCGCGAGCTCTGGGGCGACGACAAGCCGATCCTCATCAAGGGCGTGGCCACGGCCGAGGACGCGCTGCTGGCGACGCAGCAGGTGTCGCCGGAGGGCAAGCGGCTGGTTGACGGCATCTACCTGTCCAACCACGGCGGGCGGCAGCTTGACTATGCGCCACGGCCGTGCAGGCGCTGCTCGATATCCGGCGCAACGCCCCCGAGGTGTTTGGCATCTTGCCCGTGTATGTGGACGGCGGCGTCATGCGGGGCACCGACGTGGTCAAGGCCCTGTGCCTGGGTGCCCGGGCGGTGGGCCTGGGCCGCGCGTTCCTGTATGCGCTGAGCGCGTTTGGCACGGCGGGCGCGCTGCGGGCGGTGCAGATCCTGAGTGACGAGATCCAGACGACGCTGCGGCTGCTGGGCGTGGCCGACGTCCGGGACCTGGATGCGCGGTACCTGGACCTGAGCTACTTTGGCGTCGAGCGGCCGAAGCTGTGAAGGAGAGGAAGCGGTGGCGTGAGGGCAGTCGAGCTCGAGTGTTTAAGAGAGAAAAGAACGCAGGCACGAGGGACAGAAGTAAACGCAAACAAAGATGAGAGCTGGGGCAAGCTGGGGCATTTGTTTGCAAACGGCTTGATTTGGGGAGGGAAGTATTTAATGCTCTATATAGCACAGCATAGACTGCGCACCGTTTCGAGTCATGTATTGCGTGGAGTTATGATCTCTATATTTGTTTTGTTTCTTGAGTCTCGCAGTCTTCGTTTCTTTCAAGCATCTCTTAGTATTGTTTTTTTTTTCTTCTCCATTGCTTTTTTTATTTTGATTGCGACGTTCGAGTTCTGCACTTTTCAACGATTTTTTTGTCGTGTCTTATGCGTCGATGCTTTTTCTTTCTCTTTTTAGTTTCGGTGGCTTCCATGTTCTATATATACCACTATACAGCGGGACTGTTGCACGAGTTTCTCGGGCATGCTATTTATCCGGGCCACGAATAAGAATAGTCCGTAGAGAGAGATAAAACATTGATCCAAAGACTCACGCCTATATTGGCTGCCGTCGACGTTAGGTTAGGCACAATTGGCGTCGGGTCCAAGTCCTTTCCGTCCTGATTCCAATGCCCGTCAGTCCTTACCTGGACGGTGGAACGGGGTATTTTCGTGTCGTGTAGAGTTGCCAAGTTCGTGTCGAGCACAGCAGACAAGTCACGTGGTAACAATTTGTTGTGTGTATTTATATTGTAGCGAGCGTTGAAAGCCAAGCGACTGCCCGAAATGGAGGTGTGGCCCGGACGGGAGGAAAAATACACCATAGGGTAAAGAAGAGGCACACTTAAGTAGAAATAGACGCTACTCCGGGCCATTCGGAGTTGCTTTGCTGCCTTTTTGCGGGCGTTTTCTGAGCCTCCTTTTTCCTCTTTCCTCCGCTCTTGTTTTCTCTTTGCCATAAGCACACCCCTGGCTCGCCTCTACACCTCATTTCAAAATGCACGCCCCGTCGTTGCTGTTGGCCGCCGCGGTCATGCTGGGCTCGAGCGTTGCTGCCCCTGCTGACGCTGTCGTATCGACACACCTGGCCATGCCGGCCCCGGCTGCGGCATCGGACAAGCTGCGCATCATGCCGCTCGGCGACAGCATCACGGAGATCACCTGCTGGCGTGCCCTTGTCTGGGACATGATTGCCGAGGCCGGGTACGCGGACAAGGTCGAGTACGTTGGCTCGCAGGACAGCAACCCGCAGGACTGCAAGCCGCAGACAGCCAACTGGGACGAGCACCACGAGAGCCACTCGGCTGGCTGGCCATTGACATTGCCAACAGCTACATTACCAAGTGGATGGCCAGCACGCCCGCCGACATTGTCATGTTCATGCTGGGCACCAACGACGTGGTGCGCGGGCACACGACGGCCGACATCATGGCCGCGTACACCAAGATCGGGCGGTCGCGCGCGCGTCCAACCCCAAGATCAAGATCATTGTGGACCAGGTGATCCCGCTGCCGCTGAGCAGCGCGGGCATCGTGGCCATCAACAAGGCGATCCGGCGTGGGCGGCCGGGCTCAACAGCACGGACTCGCCGATTGTGATTGCGGACTGCAAACACGGGCTTCCCACGGGCGACCTGCGCGACGGCGTGCACCCGAACCTGGACGGCGACAAGATCCTGGCATCGCGCATTGGCCCGCTGCTGCTCAGCTACATCAAGGAGTCGCTCGGGTGAGGAGCGGGTGAGACGTCTTTGTTGTTGTGAAATGAAATGAAATGAAAGCAAGGTCTCTTGAATATGTTACCCTCACTTAAAATTATGTGCACCGACTTTGCTCGCCAGGGTTTGCTTCCTTTCATTCTTGGCAGATTGGCTCGTGTTTGATATGGATCGATACGTATGCAGCATCCAATAGAACTGAATACAATTCAAAAAAAACCGGGTGGTAACGGCTAGTGGATGGAGACTGATTACCCCAACATTCAAAGATAAGGATGCCGAGATCTGGAGGTCTACTATCTAAACTGTGTCAATGTGGATAAAGATGGAAAGGATAAAATAAAAAGGACTTAAAATTGAAAATTGTTCCTTTTGAGGCTTATTTTCTCTTATATCTTATACTCCCTCGATTCCACATCACTTGGCCTGGAAATGACGTCCATCGATCTCGCCACGCTCCTCGAATCGCTGCCGGCGTGCAAACGCTGCCGCAAGAACCGCCGACGCTGCGACACGCTGCTCCCGTCGTGCGCCAACTGCAGCAAGGCGGGCGTCGAATGCATCTTTTTCGACCACGCACTGCAGGAAGAGCTGCCACGGAGCTACATTGCGTCTCTTGTTGAGCACTTGGAGGGAGGTGGTACAGCGATAACCGCGGCGACAAGGACAGCCAGCCAGGCGCCCTTGTTCACAGATGGGGATGCGTCATGGCAGCACCGTTTTGCCTACGCACAAGGAGCCTACCGCTACCTCGGCGCAGGGTCTCATCTTTTGGATGTGCAGGTCGAGCCGCGACCACGCTCGCTTTCATGTTCTCTCTCAAGTTCTCTTTCAAGACGTTGCACCTCCCGACAATGTCCCCCTCGCATACCGCCGTCTTTGTCTCCAGAATCCATCTCCCCCGACCTACGCATGTACCTCACACAGCTCTTTTTTGGCACAGTCCACCAGGTGTATCCCATCCTTGACCCCGGCAGTCCGTGGCTTTCGGACGACGCATCGCCCACCCACGCCTTTATCCAGGAAATGGTCTGCGCTGTTGCGTGCCATTGCGCACCGCAGGGCGACCCGCCGTCTCTGCAGCGTCTTGCGCCCGCCGCCCACGCCCGTGCACTCCGGCATATTGAACAGGCCACGGCTGCGCAGGCCGTGTCGACACTGCAGGTTGTCGTCCTGCTCGTTCTCTACACGCTGGTCTGCCCTGCCACGGGCGGCAACCTCAGCCAGCAGCTCGGGTTTGCCATTCGGCTGGTGATTGACCTTTGCGAGGCGGCGATGCAGACGGCGGAGACGGCGGACAGCCAGAGGGATGCTCCCCCCGCTTTCGTCTCTCTACAGGGTCATTTACTGCCTGGAGAACCACGTGTGCGGCGTCCTCGTGCGGCCGACTGCCTTGCCCGAACCGGCCGAGGCACTTGCCATGCCGTCTTTTTCCTCTTTTGTGTCAAGTCCAGCATGCTCCGAAAGCCGTTCCCTTGGCCTCCTGTGTACGCTCTACCGAGTGCAGGCGCGGTGCCGCCAGGGCCGTCTGGAAGGGCAGGATAATGCTGTGCTGCGGACTTTTGTGCTGGCCTTTGCCGAGGCCTACAGGCATCAGGAACGACAAGAACGACAACAAGAGAGCGAGGAAAAGGCACTCCTCAATCCCAACGTGGCAGCCGTCTTAGGCGAAACATGCCTTGTGCTGGAGCCAGCCTCAGTTGACGCAGCCATGGCCCTGCTCGAGGCCTACAGCGACGCAGCCTTCTTGGCGACGTTTGCATCGGCCTACTGGGTGCATCGGGCGGGCAATGTGGTTGTGGACCATCTTTTGGTGGGCGGAGGGACAGTGCACGGCCCGTTGCTGCGTGCCTATGGCCAGGCGACGGCACTTTTGCAGGCATGGGCAGGCACCTGGGACGCTGCGCGTGTGCTGCGACAGGCGCTGGAACAGAGGCTGGAGGGAGACCCGTGGCATTAGGGCAAGGAAGGGCGTCATAACCTCCGGGATTGTTGTGCCGAGAGGCCAATAAGCCAATAGAACAATCCCCCAAAACAGCAATCGTGCACCGTCTTTATCAAAGTGTCTCGTGTGTCGTATTATTTCTTATCTTTGCTGAAGAGGTGGGGGAGTCGCCGTGTTTACCAGCGGCAGCTATTCGCACAGCAACTAACCGAAAGAGGAAATACACTTACACCGCGTCCGCTGTAGCAGGCCCTGTAAGTCTGGGCCAGGGATGCCCTAAAGCCCTCTGTAGACTTTGTGCTAGACTTTCTACTTTACCGCCCATCTCCTCCAACCTCATGTCTTTGTTTTGATTTTCATTCGACACCATCACCGTCAGCCACTCTGAAAGGTCGATTAAAACACGCCTAAAATGGTCCACTCGCGTGTCCGCCGCCGAGCACAGGCGTGTGCGCGCTGTCGGCTGCGCAAAGTCCACTGCGACGCGCTGCCGTCGGGCTGCTTCACTGTGCAGCGAAGCAGGGCGTGCCATGTGTGGCTTTGCGCAATGCCGCAACACGCGAAGCCATGCCACGAAGCATTGCCCAGTTTCTCGAGACGCAGATTGCCGAGATGGAACGGGACAAGGGACGGAAGCCAGCGGGGGCGCAACTACGAGCAGCTGCTCCAGCCCGACAACACCTTCTTCTTCGTCGGCAGCGCCAGCCGTGGCCAACAGCCTCCTGGCAAGCATTACTCCCCCCTTCCTCGGACTATCGGCAGCGGTGCCCCTGGCTCGTTGCGTTGTTGCAGGCACGCGGCTGCCGTCGCGCGGGAGGCCATGGGCAGTGGCGATCGGGCCGGCGATCGACACTCGCCCACGTCGACATCGACAGTGACAGCGACAGCGACAGCATCGACAATTCACACACCGCCACAGCAGATGAATGGGGGGCCAATGGACAACAGCAACGGCATCCGAGCAGCCCGGGCAGCTCACTGGCGGCTATTCCCGTCCACGTGGCGGACTTTCTGTTTGACAACTACATTACGCGCGTTATGCCACAGTATCCCATACACTACACGCCCGACCTCGTGGCCATGCACACGGCCGTCTTCCACCCGGCAGACGTGGGCGCAG
This sequence comes from Sporothrix curviconia, assembly GCA_016097085.2. Taxonomy (NCBI): domain Eukaryota; kingdom Fungi; phylum Ascomycota; class Sordariomycetes; order Ophiostomatales; family Ophiostomataceae; genus Sporothrix; species Sporothrix curviconia. The sequence goes on along the minus strand of JADMNF010000131.1, from coordinate 25,295 downwards.
CGAAGGAAGGGGAGGAGGACACCTACGCCGGCAACCCTACCTACGCAGCCTACACGCTCAACCTCATCATGGCCATCTCGCTGTCGACGGCCGCGCGTCCAAGCAGGCCCGCGCCAGTGCCATTGCCAGCGGCCTCTTTGCACGGGCCATGGAACAGCTGCCGGGCGTGCTGACCAACGACCTCCGGGGTCTGCAGGCCCTGGTGCTGCTGACGCAGTACACGTTTTTGAGCCCCGGCGTGGCCAACTTCTGGTTGCTGACGGGGTTCATCAGCCAGGCGTGCATCGACCTGGGGCTGCACCACGATCTGCCCGAGACGCCTGGCACAAAGACCGACTACCAGCTCCGTGACATGCGTCGACGCGTGTTCTGGTGTGCGTGGGAGATGGAGGTAGCCGTCTGCGGAGCGCTGCTGCGGCCGATCACGCTCCTACGGCGCAACATCACAACGGCGTTCCCTCGGTGCTGGACGACGGTGCAGTCGCCGCCGCAGCTGCCGCCGGCATCGACCCGGACACAATCCATAAGCGAAGACGGAGACGGCCGCCCGGACAGCTGCCGCCCGGACATTCCCCCGGACATTCCCCCGGACATCCACCCGGACAGCCACCGCCCCGCCAAGTTCACATCCCACTGCATCTGGCGGTACCGCGAGGTCGAGTGGCGACATCGTCCCCGTCCTCTTCCACGGCGAGCCCCTGCCCCCGTCTTTCTCGTCCCTGGCGGCCTGGATGGACCACCAGGAGCAGACCATCCTCGCGTGGAAGGCCGGCATCCACGCCCGCGCCGCCCGCAACTCGGACGTCGCCGCCCAGTCGCTCTGGGACGAGATGCAGCTCTACGCCGACATTGCCTGCGACTACATCCTGGTCACGCTCTTCCGGCCGTGTCCGCGCCTCCCGCAGCCGCGCCGCCAAGAACCTGCTCAAGGCCTTTGCGGCCGCCGTGGGCGTCGCCGACGGCAGCTGGCAGCAGGCCAATCTCGCCTTTGGCAACAGCAAGTACGTCTTCCACGCGTGCTACCACTCCTTCTCGGCCGCCATTGCTTTCCTGCAGGCCCTGCAGCGCATCAAGCCCGCCCTCGCCGCCGCCTACCCCTGGGCCCACGTCGAGGCCAACATGCAGGCCTTTTCGCGCTTCTTTGCCACCGTGGCCGAGCGCTGGCCGGCCGCGTCGCGATGCCTCGAGGAGTACGAGCGCCTGCTGGCGCCCATCAAGCGCGAGTACGCCGAGTTTCTCGTGCAGCAGGCGCAGGCCGTCCAGGAGGCCGCGGCCAGGGAGTTTGTGTCGCTGTCGTCGTCGTCGTCGTCGTCGTCGTCGTCGTCGTCGTCGGTCAACATGGACAGCAGCGACAATACGGTGCCTATGCCCGACTTTGACCTCGACGAGGCGCTGAGGCTGGGCACGTTCTTCAATGCGAGCGCACTGGAGCTCGAGGCTGGCGGCGGCGGCGGTGGCAGCGACGGCGGCGAGGAGAGCAGCTACGGTGGGATGGACGGGTTTGCGCACGCGCACGGCGGCGTGGCCTTCAATGTGGCCATGGATTGGAACGCCGAGTTTTCGTTTGGCTTTGAGCCGTGAGGGTCAGAACTTAGTGCACAGTGTAGATAGTCGCTGATAGTGGATGCAGACGCGTTTAACCGCCAGCTGCTAGCGCCTATGGCCGCTATGCCTAATGCTACGCCAGGCTCTCCATCTCCTTATCAGGGCCGTTTAGCGACTGCACGCCTGAGCGCCTTGGCCCGCTAGCGCCGCCCAACGCCGTTAGTGCAACTGCTTCATCCAGCTTTTGATAAGGTTGACAGTCCGACCTGAGTGCACCGCTTTGCCTCGTAAGATTTGTATCTGCAGCGCTCATTCCCGGCCAAGATGCGCTCTCGACCGAAGCTGCGTCGTCTCTTGTAGTATTGAATAGAAGAAAATAAGAAAAGAAAAATGTGAAGCCATTTCTGTATAAGTAAACATCACGAGCATATTCTTCTCGGATCCCAAACAAGCAAACAGCCCTCCTCCAGCTACTCCCCCAGTTACTCCTCCATTCTCCTCCGGTTTCTCCAGTAGTCAGTACGACACACACCATTGGCAGAATGTCATTTTCTCTTGACATCCCGTCATCGACATTGCCGCGTCTCTGACCGGCGACGTCGATGCCCGCAAGGCCTGCGCCCTTGCACTGCGCCGCGCCCTCGAGGACGTGGCTTCTTCCAGATTGTAGGCCACTCGGTGCCAGCCACGCTGCAGAAGCAGTTTATCGCCGCCATCACCGCCTTCTTTGCCCTGCCGCTGGCCGCCAAGCAGGCCATTGCCAGGACCGCTCGCCGTGCAACCGCGGCTACGAGATGCTGCGCTCACAGATTCTCGAGGAGGGCACACAGCCCGAGCTAAAGGAAGGCTTCTCACATTGGCAGCCGACCTGCCCACGGACCACCCCGTACTTCCTCACAGAAGAAAGGACTCACACAGCGGGCCCAACCAGTGGCCCGTCGCCGGCTTCGACACGCCCGGCCAGCTCGAGGCTTCAAGACGGGCACCATGGACTACTACAACGCCACCGTGGGCCCTGGCCGGCGACGTGCTGCAGGCGCTGGCGCTGTCGCTGTCGCTGCCGCCGACGTTCTTTGACGAGTTTCCTCAACGGCGCCGTGGCCACCATGCGGCTGCTGCACTACCCCGTGCAGCCCCCCGACAGCGACGACAAGCTGACACGCGGCATTGGCGCGCACACCGACTTTGGCGCTCTCACGCTGCTGCTGCAGGACGAGATTGGCGGCCTCCAGGTCCTGCACAAGCCCTCCAACACCTGGCACCCTGTCACGCCCATCCAGGGCGCATACGTCATCAACATTGGCGACCTGATGCAGCGCTGGACCAACGACCGCACCTGAGCACGATGCACCGGCGTCATGTCGCCGGCCTCGCTCAAGCCGCGGTACTTCGGTCGCCTTCTTCAACGACGGGGCCCTGACACAGTGATTGAGGCCATTCCGACGTGCGTGGCGCCCGGCGAGACGCCCAAGTTACGGCCCGCTCAAAGTCGCCGACCACCTCATGCGCCGCTACAAGCAAAGCTACTCGATCGGCCGGTGCCACCATCAAGACGCCAGAGGACATGAAGCCGGCTGCCGTGGCCATGGACCTGCCCCAGACGGCCTTTAGCGGCGTGATGAGAAGGGCTCTTTTTATGAGGCTGTCTGTGTCTGAGCTTACTGGGCTTTTGGCTAGTCTAAAGTCGATGCTTGATTTCCATTAGTTGTTATATATATATATATTATATCAACGTGCAAGTGTTCGTATAATCTGGTCCTTAAAGTTAGGAATATATAGTAGTGAAATGCGTTTATAAACTTTTTTACAAATTAAGCCAGGCAAGTAATGGCACCTTTAAAAAAGGGGCTGGAACTCTGTCATCTTGTATTATCTCCCTTAAAATCTAAGCAAATAAAGTAGTTCTTGACCAGCACATATTTTTTTTCTGTTTTTTTTTTTTCTTTCTCCCCCCTTCTCCTATTCATGCACCATTTCATCCACAAACACTTCTGTTGGCGTTTCAAAGCCACCCACACCGCCCCGTCTCGCACCACCACCTCGGCATCCTCGGCCTGTGCATACCGCCCAGCCACAAGATCCCTCATGTACGTGTACGGGCAGTCTCCGGCCCCGCCTGCTACCGCCACATACCCCCGATGGCCGAGCTGGAACAGGTTGTTCTCGACGCCCCATTCCCCGCCGCCGCCGTCTCACTTCGTCCGCCCGCGCCTCGCACGCCACCAATATGGTCCGCCACGCCGTTGCCGCTTTGCTCGAGGACCTCCCCCTCGGGGCCCACAAACATGGCCTCGCCCATGCTCCGCCCACGTCGTTCCATCGCTGCCCGCCAGCGCCACGCTCGCCGTGTACATAGAGATTAGCTGCCGCGTTGGCCCGGTTCGTGAGCGCCCAGCTGCCGCGGATGGGTGCCGTGTAGCCGGCTGTGCGCAGCAGCACTTCCGCGCCGCGGTAGGCAGCCTCGCGCGCATCTCGGGGAACATGCGTCGTGACAGATGATCAAGCTCATGCGCACACCGCCGGGACCCGTGAAGACGGACCACGCCGCGGTTGCCCGGGTACCAGGGCTCGACGGGCACCCAGGGATGCATCTTGCGGTAGTAGTCAATGACGTTGCCGTCAAGCGTTGATGGTGATGCCGACATTCAGGGCGCCTTTGCATCCAACATATTCTTCTCCATGATGCTGAAGACGCCCCAGACGTTTTGCTCGACACAGACGGCGCGAAAGGCAGCCACTTCCGGCCGTCCATCGTGCACATTGAGCTGCGGGTTCGATGGACATGCTGAGGGCCGTGGATGCAGTACTCGGGGAAGAGGACGAGGTCGACCGCTGGGTATTCGCGCCGGGCACGCCGCACAAGGGCGCAGACGTGCTCGGTGGCGGCAGCCAGCTGGGCCGGCGTGTCGACGCGGAACAGCTGTGACTGCACAGCGGCAATAACAACACCCCCCGCCGTCTTGTTGAGTCCGCCGAGGCCGCTCATTCTGGGATCACAAGGTCGGGATTTCTAGCTTAAATTCGGTGAATATTCGCTTTTGTCAGAAAGAGATAGATGGGAGTCGAAATCCCGTTCGATGAATGGACGTCATCGCCACGTTTCTCGATAGAGGATAAAGCTGCCGGTTCTTATCGAGAACGTGATACAATGTGACATGCTTATGCAAGCGTGCATACCCGCCTGGCTTGCGTTGCATTTCCGAACTGCCATCGCCTGCGACTTACACAGAGGCTGCTGTTTTCTTATCGGCGCTAGCGGACGACAGCGCACTATCCAGCGCTGTCCACACGCTACTATACAACACGCTGCCGAGTGCACATCGGATCAAGGCGCAATACGGCTTTGGGCGCGCAAAATCGGCTCTGGCGCAACCACCTATCTTGTTAGGAGGATGCTGTCCGCCGATGGACTTTTTTTTCGAGACATGGTGTTTGCGTGTGGCATTGCGTATTTGGACGTGCTATTGGCCACTGACCACGCATCGTGACAGCTCCGGGCAATATCGACGTCGTCCTGCCTGTATCTCGACCTGCATCACGTCCCAGCTTCTCGATGAGACGATAAGGCTGTTGCTTTGGGTCTTTTTCCGTTTCCTGTCCCAGTCTTCCTTTCTTGTCACAATCTTCCTAGGCCAGTATAAAGATGCTTCAGTCTGGCCACTCGCCACGTCAGCATTGTCATCAAACCTCATCTCCGCTCGTTCCAGGGACTTTACTCTCATTTCATCTTTCAATTTTATTTTTATTGTTTTATTTTCGGAAAACTGGTGTTCTTCCCAACTCCCCGCAATGGACCCGAAGATGGCCACGGAGAATGTCAGCGAAAAGTGCCCCGTCTCGCCCGAGCACAGCATCCGCCAGGGCGAGGCCGTCCTGGCCAGCGACGACGACCGCGAGGTCTTCAAGGTCGACGGCGACGGTGGCGCCCAGTTCCGCGCCCTCGGCCTCTTCCGCACCGTCATTGTGCTCATCAAGCTGTGCTTTGCCACCGGCGTGCTGTCTATCCCCTCGGCGCTCGGCGTCGTCGGCTACGGCCCGGCCTTGGTGCTGCTCGCCCTCTGGAGCGCCCTCACCATCTACTATTCGTTTGTGGCCTACCAGTTCCGCATGACGTTTTCCGGCGTCCACAACATTGTCGACGCCGCCATGGTGATGGGCGGGCCTATTGCGCGCGAGGTCACCTCGGCCCTGTTCCTGTTGACGTGGATCCTGTGCACCGGCTCCGGCTTCATCGGCCTGTCCCAGGGCCTCAAGATCCTGGCCAACGGCCGCGGCGTGCACCATTGTGTGGACGCTGGTGGCGGCCGTGGCGACGGGCGTGCTGTCCAGCATCCGCACGCTGGGCAAGCTGGCCATTCTGACGTGGATCGGGTTCGGCAGCATCTTTACCGCCGTCTTTATCGTTGTCGTCGGCGTCACGACCGTCGACCGTCCGGCAGCAGCCCCGCCCACCGGCCTTACGAGCTCGGCGTCCTCGCCGTCGGGCATCCCACCTTTGTGGCCGGCCTCGTAGCTGCCCTGAACCTGTTTTGTGCGTTTTCCCGCCTTCTTTTTTTCTCCTTTTCTTGTCGACTTCAGACTAACATCCCCAGCTGGCTTTGGCTCAACATCGACATTCATGCCCGTCATCGCCGAGATGAAGGTGCCGCGCCAGTTCCCCAAGGCCCTGTTTATTTCCCAGGGCTTTCTCGTGGCCTGCTACATGTCCTTTGGTATGGTGATCTACTTGTACTGCGGCCAGTACATCACCAGTCCTCGCTCGCCAACGCCGGCGGCACCCTCGAGAAGATCGCCTATGGCATCTCCATCCCGGCTTCATGATGACTTCCACCCTCTGGGTCCATGTCGCCGCCAAGTTCTTGCTCGTGCGCATCCTCCGCGACTCCAAACACCTGCAGGACAACAGCCTTGTGCACTGGGCCACCTGGCTGTCGTCAACCATTGGCCTCACCGTGCTGTCCTTTGTGCTGGCCGAGGCCATCCCGTTCTTCAATTACATTCTGGGCCTCATTGGCTCGCTCTGCTGCTCGCCAACCTGCCTCGTCATCCCCGCCATCATGGGCTTGTACCTACACAAGGGCAACTACTTTTCCAGCAAGGGCGTTACGGCCCTGTGTGTGCTGCACTGCGTCACATCGTCGGCGGCACGTTCATGGCGATTGCCGGCACGTACACCACTATCCAGAGCATTGTCGACGCCTATGCCTCGGGCGGTGTTGCAGGTGCTTTCACCTGCTCGTAGAAGAAGGCAAGTGGTAGCCTTTCAGCTTTGGTAGATTTTTGGTCATATTCTGGGCCATCCATTGGTGCTAGACGGCACGACCTCCCCATAAAATACAGATTTATACCTTTTTACTTATACGCGTCCATTGGCCCCATTTTCCTTGTCTCCTTATCGTGCAAATCCCTCAGCAAAAGCCATCCCGGAGAGCAGATCCTGGACGTCTTCCCGTGCTGCTGATATCTCGGGAAAGTAGCCAAAGCCATGCGCACACCCGGGTACACATCTAGCCATACAGGCACACCTGCTGCTCGTAGCTTCTCTGCATACGCCAGCCCCTCGTCTCACAGCGGATCCATGCCTGCTACTTGTATATATGTTGGCGGCAGGCCAGAAAAATTTTGTGCAGCAGCGGCGAAGCATCCGGGTTCTTCGGGTCGGGCGATTATAGTAGCCCCAGAACAACTCCAGAGACTTGTGAGATAAGACGGGTGCATCCCGCAGCTCATCGAGACTGCGCAAGTTCAGCTCTGGTGGGTATGCTTCAATGTGGCAGACGGACGGAATGCGGAGAATCTGTCCTTTGAGGGTGAATGCGGCGTGGACTTGGTAGAAGATGCTCCGCCATAGACCCGATGGGCCAGTGCAGCGGTCTATGCGATGATAGGTTTTGTCAGTATTGCATGCCGGAAGTGGCTTCATTGAACATCGACGGGGAGGGGAGAGAGGACGTGCCACATTTCCTCCGGAGCTAGAGCCACCGAGAATCAAGCTGTCCTTGTCAATACCCAGCGACGCATGACTTTGAATTATCTAAGCGCTCATGGGTCAGTATGGTGCCACATCTACCAGCAGATCATATTGCAAATAAACAATGGCCCACCTAATAAGGGCATCCAGAATCCTAGAGGCCTGTCGGGAAGGTCAAAAAATTAGAGCTTGAGCTGAGGTTTGCTCCAACTAATGTTGAGCTTAAGCCGTACGTCTTGTATAAGTTGACATGAACATCAACTCAAAACAAGGACCAACGTCACGGTAGCTTGATAAAACCAGACCAGACTCTTGGGTAGTCGGCGACTGATCTCCCGTCTACGGCAGCAAGAGACCCAGACGAGCTTTTAAGAACGGCGAAAAGAGAGACAAGCGCCCAAAACCATGGACACTTTTCCGCAAAAAGAAAGACGTTGTAGAACAGGCAACACATGGCGACATTGCAACGGTGATTACGGAGAGCATGGGCGCTGAGAAAATCAGAGACAGCGCCCAGCCAGTTACATATAATTATAGGAAGTACAGAACAGAAAGCAGGGCAAAATACATGCAAAAGGCCACAAAAACAAGGCAAGAAAGTTCGGAAAAGTGAATGTGGGTATAAAAAGGAAGGGCCAAAAGGAATGGGCACATGGAAATTGGTTTCTCTTCTTCATTTAAGGTGCGTAGTACATGTTTTGCTTCCTCGAGCTTCGACCCCTGCCACCTGGAGAGGTCGTGATCTGGTCCCCGCAATGCACTATCCGGGGTTTGTTGATATTAAATGTGCGACCACTACGATCGGGCACCGTCCCTCCATAAGAGGCCATGGCAGCGTGGTAGGGTATTACTATGCTGCTCAAGTGTTCAGGTGATACAGCCAGTGGACACCATGAGAAGAAGGCGTACATTGTAATTTCAAAAGCATAGAGTCCAGAGTGCACGAGAGACATTATTGACTTCCGCGTTGAAAATTAAAGCTAGAAATATGGCACAGATCGGCAAACCGAAGAAAAGGCCAACACACCACCCAAAAGGAGGACGGAGACCGCCACTCGCAGATGCCCGGGTCCGGGGTTCTCCCTCTGTTCTGTTGGGCTTCTATTTGTGTTCCATCCGTTTCCTTCCGTGACGGAGATCGACGAACAGCCTGGATCTGCCATGGCCGCGGCATGCGATATGTTCAGGTCTACGGGTTTATCGGAGTATTCTGGGCACCTGGAGCGGACGAGATGCTCACTCATGCACCCATTTTGCTTCAACCTGATTCGCACTTACACAGCAGCACAGCTTACACGCATTTCACCGACGGCAGCACTCCACAATGCTGCTTTTACATTGATTCCAGGCCCCAGAAACAAACAAGGAAGCTAAGCTGTGAAGGAGGGGGGCGTGTGCATAGCTCTTCTCCCCCTTGTCTAGACAAGCCTTATTTTGGAGCTCCCTTTTCACTGCCCTTTATTCCCTCGTTTTTTTACCTTTTATGATGCATTTTATTCGTATCGGGGGAGGGCCTGGGGAGGATGGGAACTATGGGGCTGAACTGGGGTGTTCCCGTTGATTCCACCCAGACCCGGGAGCGCTTGATTGATACAGCGGGCGAGGCGTGTGAACTCATCCGCACACCCGCATCTGCGATATGTGCCTTTTTTTTTTCTACCCCGTAACATTGACAGGCATAGAAACTTAGATACACGCCCCTTTTCCTTTATTCTTAGCTGGATGCAACACTAGACCGAGACAGAACAAGTCGAATTGTTTCTGTCTCCCTTGTCCGTAGAACCGTGCACTGCAGAAAAGGCTGCAGATACGCACCAGTCCTTGCAGGACAAAGGGTAGAAACTCTCCAAGGCGCACATTTTACTCTGTAATGCTGTATTGAGTATGTCGTGATGCAGGGGGAACAGTGATCCGGAAAGATCCAAAGCAGGGGCCCAAAGAGGTAGCCGGCCGTCTCCCGCCGAAGAAGGCCGGCCGAGACAGGATTCTCTTCCACCCGCAGCCGCAAGCCAAGGTCCTTGGTCTACCCTCGTGGCATATGGCGAAACACGATCGTCTTTAGCGGACGAGGGATCAGCAATGGAGGGAGCGTGAGATGCAAGAATACGTGGAAATACCTGGGGCAAAGCTCCAGTCCGGCAGGGTAAGGGCTGAAGAGACCCAGGGGAGGGGACAAACTGAATGGGACCAGGTTCTTTTCAGCCGTTGGATCTGCTCTTTGTCAATACGAGCTGTCATGTTTACGTTTTGCGGGCAGCATTCGAATCCGACGCAAACGAGCTCGAATATTAGCAAGCCAGAGGAGCAAAGTATGCGCGATACGATGCAGGTATACAGACCAGCATGTGCCTCAGAGACACGCAAACTGCACAGCAGCCCCCGCTGCAGTTCTAACAGCGGTCCTACAGTGTTTCCTCGTCGTACACGTACAGGTGCGCCTCGAGCTGAGCCTGCAAGGGCAATATCACAGCCAATATAGGGAGCCAATCAGAGGCCGTCATTGGACACAGCTATACGAAGTGAAGCACAAACGGAAGGAGCAGCTTGGCGGCAGCATTTCAATGTTGCGATTTCTCCGTTAACAGGACTTCAGCGAGGACATCGGAAGAGGCAAGCCAATTCAATGAGCGCTTTTACAAACAATTGCCTCGTTTGCCTCGTTTGACGACGTGTCGTATCTTAAAGGATCCTTCTGCTACTTTTGCTTCTTATCAGTCGTTTAAGACAACGCACTGACCAGTGCCGCTAACCAACTGTAAAGGGAAGCCGCGCTCGACTGCAGTGGTAAGATAGTACACTTCCAGAGAACATTTGGGGTGCCACCTTCCATACCGAGCCTGCGGAATAGACCACTGGTGAATGAGAAAAGGCAACGGAAAGAACGACCAAAGAGACAGCTAAAAGTGGGTCTGGCCGGCGACTCCTAGTCTCCACAACCTCTCCTTCCCGATTGACGGAGGGCAGGCACCAGAAAAGACATTGAAAGGGAGGGAAGGCACGGTCCAATAGGCATGCAGAGATAAGGATTATTGCGCTCTCTTTTGGTTTGGTGAGGGTTCAAAATGTCTGGGGATGCCACTGCACATGATATCTTACATCCATGCTAGGCTGTATGAATACGCGCATAGCGCTATTGACGCCATGGGGGAACGCGGTGAGTGGCTGGACGGGGACCGCTCACTGACTGCACAAGCATGGCCTGGCAAGATAGCAGCTCCAGAAAGAAGCCCCAGAATAACAGCCAAGCGTTGTCTGTTCCCGCTGCTGCAGGCACTATTGTTTCTTTTTTCCAATATTAGTTTTCCTATCTCAATACCGGACCAGCAATCTCTAACATACTGGTATTTTGTTTCTTGTGAAGCGTGTGTCGTAGACAGTGTCGTGTCCCAGCTGTCTCAATTATTGATTTGACGAACCACGGAGTAAATTGCTTTCGGTGCTATTTTCTGGGAGATTGGCGCTGTAGTATCGTGGGACTGCCAAGACGTAAATATCAAAAAACATCGACGGCACTGCACTCGCGATTGCGGACAGCGTTGGGCACAATTGAAAGCAGAGACAACTAACGACAGTATTTTGCAACACAAAGACACGGCGTTGCTGCACCAAGCATCGAGAATAGCCCCGACAGTGTGGAGGACACAGCGCCACTGTACGAGGCTGGCTGCATCGAGGGCACATCGAGGACAGCACGGGGCACGGACGGTGTTCATCCTCTTGTTCCTGCGTTGGCGCACAGGCACCGAGTAATACCAGTTGTTCATTTGGTTTCTGCATTTCCGCGCAGGTTTACAGACACTGCGGAGTACACAGCACGAGCACATCGTTTCTGTTTGTCGCACTGTTCTCCGCCAGCAAGGCTGCTTGGTGTCTCTGGTCTCTGGCCCTACGAGTGCATTTTGGAGGGCACCGATAGCTGGGCTTTCCCACTTTCCACTCACCCGCACCCGTGAGTCTGGGATGCGATATGGCTCGGGGCCGGACAGTGCGCGAGCTTCTGCCCGGAATCTGGCGGACGGCGATGCGGCCGGGCACGGCGACAGCACACGCTACTCGATATTTAACCTTTCTCGCGTGCGGGATACGATGCCACTCCATTGCTGGCCAGATTGGAGCCGCGCTGAGGCCGAGGTCGAGTGGCCCCCCATGAAGCAATAAGCAGAAATATATACGCTGGTGTAAGAGCAGGAACAAGCATGCCAAGGGATTGGTTGGCGGACCCGTCCCCTGCTAACGTGCTAAAGCCCGTCCCACGGTCTGACCTGCCGAATCGAGTATCCGGGCTAGTCCAAACACGGTAAGGGCCCAGCAGGAAAAATATTCGACGGATAGCGGCAAATGTGGGAGTAACACATCGAAACGACTAAGAGAAAAAAGATGCGAGTCCAAAAAAAAAAAAAAAAAAAAAAAAAAAAAAAAAAAAAAAAAAGAAAAGAGGAAGTAAAAGTTCCAGCGAAACGACTTTGCGCGTCAGAGGCAAGATGGGTGGGAGCATGGACGAGAAGAGGTCTTACGAGACAATGTGCACAAGCGCAGAGCAAAAAGGGTAAAAAGGGCAAGGCAAGAAGGGCAAGAGAACAGCAGGCAAATCCCTGAATCCAGGGTTGCGCCTGCCTCCTGCGCGCAGAGTGTTGTGCAATGTCTCCGTCGTTCCTTCCCTGCAGGTCTCTCCTTCGTCCCATCGCGCTGGTCACAGTGGTCATAGTGCGTCTTTTATCACTCCGGCGAGTCCAAGCCAGGATCTAGCTCCTGCCGGCGACATCGCGCGCGTCGTGTTGAAACAAGGAAAGAGCGAGTCGTGCAGAACTTCAAAACGGAAAGAAGAGCGTGGCCGGCCTGTCCGCACAGAGAGAAACGCATGCCGTGTCGCCGGACGTGCCTTCCCCGACGGCAGTGGCAGGTCAGAAAAAAGGTCATGCGCCGCCGTGTGCACGGCAGGTGCGCGCATCGTAGACGTCAGATACAGACGCACACGGAAAGAGCAGAGGGCACGCATCACCACTTTCCTCGTACGCTCAGCGTCCTACCATCCTGAAACTTTTGCTCCGTCGGACACTTGCTTTCTCCTTTTTTCCTCTCCCTTTCCCCTCTGTTTCTTTTTCGTCCTCACGAGCCACACAGCACATCCACGACAACACCATCTTTTTCTGCGCCGCGCATGCGACCACCCTCTGCTGATCTCTCACCAAAAAAGAGCAGGATTGGGCCTGGAACTAGCACCAGCCAGGCCCTGTCCGACTCCATTTCCACACGTTTTACCACTCACTTGCCACAAGACAGCCGTCTACAGAGTGTGCCTCGAGAGTCTGTCCCAGGTCAATTTTCCGCCGGCAGGGAAGCGAGACACAAACAGAGGGCTCGGCGCCTTTTCCTCCACTCTGTGCTCCGTGCAGTGTCTTACGAGGACGGAGTACGGAGTTTTGTGCGAGGACTGCCTCTGTGCCTTTGTACATTTGTGCCTTTGTGCCCTTTTCCTACGTCCGCCTTTCGTTCTTGCATTCTTTAACTCGCCGTTTGAGGCTCGCCGTCCAGGCCCTCTTTTTCTTTGCCACTGGGCCAGCCCTAGCACCACTTCTTTGGCCCGCCAGCCTGCTGAGAGCACAAAATTCTCACCCGGTTTCTCGTTCAGATCCCCTTGTCGTGCGATCCCATTGGTGCGCATGGCTATCTGAGAAACGGAGACAAGCTACTTTCAGCAGGAAACTGGCAGGGACTCGAAGTGCGTAGCCCACAGGAAAAGAAGAAAAAACCAACTGCAACGCTGCAACTTTCTTTATCTCTGCAATCCGCATCTATCTCTTCGTCCGGCGCTACTGACAGCCCAGAACAACAAAAGAACAAATCTTCTTTTTGTGCCCTGGCCTGGCCTGGTGCCTCAGACGGGGAATTGGAGAAAAAAGACTCTTTTTTCTTTGCAGCTAGTCCCGCCTTTTCGTACAGGGTCCCCGAGGTCACCCATCCCGCCATTCCTGCGTCTTCTTTTTTTTCTCGTGCGTTTCTTCTGGCTGTTTTCTCGCAAAACGCTCGTGCATCTTCTTGTTGCAGCTGCATTCGTTTCATTCGTCTCGTCTATCTTCAGCTCCAGGCATCTTGTCAGCAACTCGTCCGCCTCCTCCACCCGTCTCGCATCTCCCACGCGCTCTGTCTGCTTTCCCCCGTGTCTTTCACATCTGTATTCGGCGTGCCCCGTAGGCTGGGCCTCCCCGATCAGAAAAAGCAACCGGAACAGAAGCTCGTCCGCATTCTGCACACGCCCCTACCTGGCAGCCCAGCTCCGCCAACGTCTATTATCTTGATACCACGCCCCCCCCCCCCCCCCTCTGGCGTGTCGTTCCTTCTGCCGTCTCACTTTTGCTGTTTTCTGCTGCGTTTTCGGTTTGCCAACTTGCCATTGTCGTCTTTTTCTTCTCCAATCTTGTCTCTTGTCTTGTCATCCGTGTTCTCTCAATCTCACGGTCACACACCCCTCCCGGCCTGTGTGCTCTTGTGTGCTTGCCTCTCTTGCCTCTGTCTCTCTGTCTCTCTGCCTCTCTCTCCCTCCGACTTTCCCACACTCCACTTCCCTGCACGCCCTCCATCTTTTCTCGTACACCACCATCTCAGGCATGCCACTTATATAAACCCCCGGCCTCATCCCTCTTCCATCTCGAACATCTTGTTTCGTTCGTCTTCAGGCTCATCCATACGGTCACCGCAGTCCCTTGCTCGCCAACGGACCTTCTCGCCCCCGACTCGACCTGACTCGCTCTCCCCGTCTTTACCTCCTCACAAAACACAACAGGTTCATCTCCACCACCGCCATCATGAACAAGGAAGAGGATTACTCGGCTGCCGAGAAGTATATCGGCAGCAACGACGCCGACGTCCAGGTCGGCTACACCAGCAACGAGAATGTCGTCCACAAGTCGGATTTCATCGTCGGCAACTCGTGGTACGCCAAGTGCCAGCGCTTTGCTGGCAAACTGGGCGTCGAGCAGCGCGGCATTGAGCGCGTGCCGAGGACGAGCGTACGGACACCACCATGACCAAAGTCGGCACAATGGTAAGTCACGGGCGAGCAAGGAGATGAAACTTCAAAAGAAAAGAAAGAAAGAAATAAGAAAAGAAGTCTAACAAAACAGTGGCTGTCTGCCAACATGGTTGTCTCGTCTTTCGCCATTGGCGCTCTCGCCCAGCCCATCTTTGGCTTGGGCTTCGTCGACTCCGCCCTCGTCATCATCCTGATCAACGCCCTCGCCATCACGCCCGTCTGCTTCTTCTCTACTTTTGGTCCTCGCTTCGGTCTGCGCCAGATGGTCCTGTCTCGCTTCTTCTTCGGTTACCACGTCGTCAAAATTAGTATGTTGCGCCTTCTGTGAGACGAATATATGTATATCGACTTTCTTGTCCGCCTACTAACACCGCCAGTTGCTCTCTTCAACGTCATTGCCTGCCTCGGCTGGTCGGCCGCCAATGTCATTGTCGGTGCGCAGCTTTTCGCCGCTGTGAACCCGAACATGCCTGGCTGGGCCGGCATCATCGTCATCGCCATCTCCACCCTCATCGTCTGTTTCTTCGGCTACCGTATTGTCCACGCCTACGAGCGCTGGTCGTGGATTCCCTGCCTCATCATCTTCTGCATTGTGGCCGGCGAGTTTGGCCGCACCGGCCTGTTCAGTAACATGCTGCCCCTTGAGGTTGGCAAGTCCGAGGCTGGCGCTGTCCTGTCGTTTGCTGCCTCCGTCTACGGCTTCGGTACTGGCTGGTGCTCGTACGCCGCCGACTACACCGTCTACCAAGCCCGTCGACCGCTCCCGCCGCTCCATCTTCTTTTGGACGTTTGGCGGCCTGTTCTTCCCCCTGCTGTTTACTGAGCTGCTCGGTGCCGTTGTCATGACAGCTGCTTCGCACGACGCCGACTATTCCGACGCCTACTACGAACGGCGGCATTGGTGGTCTTATGGCTATGGTCCTGGTCCCGCCATTGGGCCGCTTCGGCGAGTTCTGCCTGGTCATTTCTCGCCCTGTCCATCATCGCAACAACTGCCCCAACATCTACTCGGTCTCGCTGTCGCTGCAGGTCATGCACCGGGAGACCCAGCGCGTGCCCCGCTTCGTTTGGGTGCTGATCGGCACTGGTATCTAACATCGGCATTGCCATTCCCGGCTACAACCACTTTGCCTCGTGGCTCGAGAATTTCATGACCATCATCGCCTACTGGCTCGCCATCTACGAGGGTATCTCCCTGACCGAGCACTTTGTCTTCCGCCGCGGCTTCAGTGGCTACCGCCCCGAGGACTACACCGATGCCAGCAAGCTTGCCGCCCGGAATCGCCGCCGCTCTGGCCTTCTGCTTCGGTATTGCTGGTGTCGTGCTGGGCATGGCCCAGACCTGGTACATTGGTGTCATTGGCAAGCTGTGCGGCACCGACTACGGTTGGTGACGTCGGCTTCGAGCTGGCTTTCGTCTTCTCGTCCCTCTCTTACGTCGTCCTGCGCACGCTTGAGAAGAACCACTTTAAGCGCTAAGGGGCGTCCAAAAAAGTTTCTTTCTGGAGAGAGAAGAGATGAAAAGATCCAAAATCCAAAATGAAAAATGGGGGTCGTGTCTTTGTGGAGACGGGAAACGGACGACTTCTCTCTGGCAGTGAACGAAAAGAAAGGATAGATTTGTTTTTGTTTTCTTATTTCACGTCTTGTTCTGTGTCTTGTTCTTCTCCCCGGCCGCGGCTGCTACTTTTTAGCCTTCAAAACCATTGTTTACGCTCTCTTTTCTTCCATCCTCCTCTGCCATACCTACCACACACTCACGTTTCCTCTTTATCTCTCTTCTCAACCATTTGTATTTTTTCTACTTTTTAATGTATCTCTTTCATGGCATGTACGAGGAAAGGGTCGGCTTGTCTTTTTATTACCACAATACCTCATCGTATCGTTCTTTTACATATATCAAATTATATATCATCCACACAATCAAATCGTATCTCATGCTGTGAACACCAAATAAGTATGGCAGCATTTGTGTATGCTGTGGGCATCGTCAGTGTTTGGAGGCCCAAACTGATGCGAATTTGGGGTTTTGACATCGATCATTTGTTGGTCGATTATGCTTTTGAGATAATTATTTACGTAAATGGCATCTTTTGGGGTATTATTGAGTATGGACGATAAATATGGGGAATACAGCAAGAGAAATAAAATAAAAATAAAAGTATTGATCACCCAAAAGACACAATCCCAAGTTTATTTCTTTTTTACTTATATTTAATTACCTTTTCTTTATTCTTTTTTCTTTTTAGTTTGAATGTATCCATTTATTTCATTTTATTTTATTGAAATAATGAATTACAGCCCTTAAGCTTAAACGAAAAAAAGTACCATATTTATTTAAACTAAAATATTCAAATGAAATAAAATAAGATGAGTTGGTTTTTTTTCAAAGAACTTAAAAACCAACATCACAAATCACCGGCTAGAAGCCTTCACAGAGGTTCAAGAAAGTTATTGTTTCTTTGATGCCGGCATTTTCACTCGTAACACAAAGTGTTGGCGGTGGGCTTATGTCGGCCACACCAGGCGTCCATATTCATCAAATCCATATTCATCGATCTTTCCACTGACACAAAGTCCTACCATATAAACAATGCTTCTAAGAACTCGAAATGAATAAATGGTTATATCGACCTTATAAACATTCAACACCCAGAACAACAGACATCATACTTGCTGCAAGGTCGCAAGAGACCGGACGAAAAAAACAGACTTTGCCCGTGCCTATCTATCCCCTCTCCACCTATCTGTCATACAACTGAGCGACTGGAACTCTGTTCACCCCTTTTTGGTATAGACGCCGCTATTACAAAGACAGGATGGAAATGTACAGACCAAAAAAGTGAAGGTATGATTCAAAATAAAAAAAGAGTAAATAATGTGGTAGTAATGCAGTGGTAATAAGAAAACGTTAAAAAAAGGTGAAAAAAAAGTAGACCGTTCCCCTTGAACACTGCTCCATCACCTCTTCGGCCATGCAAATTTATGACCGCGTCTACTATGACTTGGTAAAAGGCAAGACTTCATAAAAGAGTCGGCACCGGGTGTGCGCGGCAGCGACCTTTTGTGCGGCGGCCTTCTCGGCCATCACAGGGTCGGCGGCTGACGCATTCACGGCCGTAGCGCCGCTGTTGCTCGTTGCCACGCTACCGGCTACGCTGGGCGCAGACGGCGGCGCGGGCAGAGAGAGCTGCCTGCGCCTGCTGTTGTGCGGCCTTGGCCGGGTTCGGCATCACGCGCAGGTACGTGGACGGCAGGTAGCCCACGCGGCCGTCACGCGTGCGGCCACTGCCACCAGTCCGATGGGTTGCCCAGCGGGTCTGTGCGACCTAGGACCACGACAAGGTCGTCGCGCTTCACGGCCAGGTCGATGCTTGGGGTGGCGCTCGCGGCACCGCCGGCTGCCTGCTGCTGCATGTGCAGTTGCTGCTGCTGTGCGACAGGGACGGGTCGGGGGTGTAGTCGTAGAGAACGCGGCAGAAGTCGAGCTTGGACGGGTCGTTGAGCGCCTGCTGCTGCTGCTGCTGGAGCGCCATCTGGCGGCGCTCCTCCTCCTCGGCCGATGCGGCCAGAGACCGGATCATCTTGCTCATCAAGTAGGGCAGGCCGAACGCCGCCAGCACAAAGAAGAAGAGGGGCTTGCGGCTGGGCTTGGGTGCGCCGGGGACGCCGTCGGCGCCGGCTGGTGGCGGCACGGCCCCTCGAAGCGGGCAAACGCAGCAGGCGTCAAGGCCATGGCATCTGCCGGTGTGGCTGGCCAGTAATCTTGGCAATCAATGTCCGGATCCAGCGCATCAGCGTAAAAATGCCGAGGATAGAGCCAAGGGTGTCGCGCAGGTTGCTTAAATTGCTCAGCCACGGAGACCATTGCTTTTTGGTGCTGTTAGTCAAAAGGTCGAGACAGTTTACAACAACAACAAAAAGAACAAGAAAAGAAACAACTACTTTTGCGAGCTCAGACTTACAAAAAAGCTGGAGTGTGTCGCCATGTATGTACTCTCTAGCATCTGGGCGAAGCCGCCAAATGCGCCGACAATGCCCTCGAGCATCTGGAACGTCGCTTGTTGTTCGTGTTGAAGCGATTTGTGAGGCTGTTGGGTCGTTGGGATCGCGCATGCCCATGCCGTACATGCCTCCACCACCGTACATGCCACCGCCGCCGTACATGCCGCGCCATAACCACCTCCGTACATGCCACCACACCACCGCCGTAGCCACCATAGCGCCCATACCGATATGGCGAGTAGCTAGAGCCATAGGCGCCGCCGTAGGGAGAGCCCATGGCGGATGTTGTGGCGCCCAAGCGGCTTGTACGCGCAGCATTCTGGTTGACGGTAGATGTCAGGGAGGCGGGGCATCGCGGGAAGCGCCGGCGGCGGCGAGGCGTCGGCCAGTAGCGGCCGTGGCCGGAGAGTCGGAAGACGCCATGCTGAGGGCGGGTGCTGTACAAGGAGACAATGTCAGCGACAAGAACGGGTTGTGTTTGTTAGGGCAGAGTCAGCATAAGACATTACATGTGGTTGCCGTCCGGCGGCGCGGTTCCTCTCCCAAGGTTTTGGCGGCGATGCCAATGGGTTACAACGCCGAGCGTGTCCACGTTCCGTATACGCGATCAAGAGAGAGCCAAGTCCCTCTGCTTTCTCTCTGCTGCCCCTCTGTGCTGCGAGTGACGCTTATTCGTCACGGCGTTGGGCCGTCCGTTCGCGACGACTTCCTTGCGGACAATATCGGCGTTGTTCGGCGACAAGTCAATCGAAACAAGACAGAGACGAGGTACCGACAAGAGTAATAAGCCGGACTCTGACGACGCTTTGGCTGCTGCAACAACTGTTTTGGATGAAATCGGGAGCGGAATGAGGCTTCGTGATGTGTCGATCGCGCGGAATCCGGGGAAGCAAAAGGCGCGCAAGAGGAGATTGGAGAACGAAAACAAAAGAATGCGCCGATAATCCCGGGGAAAAAAACGAACAGCAGTATTCCAAAATTAAACAAAAGGGAGCGATGGCGAGACGATGAGCGCCAGAAGGAGGGTGTCGTGAATGAGGTCGCGATGGTGAATAAGAATGATGGCCCAAGAATTGGCGGTTGCGTGAATGGGATGAATGGAGGAAAGAGGAGGCGACAAAAGGAAAATGGCAGGGAAAGAACGAGGGAAGTAGCGTGGAGAATCAGAAGGAAAATTAGAAAGCACCTTCTGTAAGGGACCGACGATGGGGGAGGCTTGTGGGGTGGGAAGGAGCAGCCGAGGGGCCTGACAACCGCTAAAACCAGAAACCAGCCACAACAATGGGGGAAACGTGACCAACAGAATCAGCGCGCAATCGAGGCCTCGACCCAAATGCACAGAAACGGCTCGTCAATAGGACGACAAAAGGGTAGGTAACAAGAGCAGAACGCCCCCAAATATTGGATATCCTCTGCCGAAAATAAACGAGGAGTTCTACGAAATAGGGGAACCGGCCAGGAGGGAAGGAGCAGACCAGCGAACGAAGAAATCCCGCCTCCGCATTCTCATTTGGGAAGGACCGGGGACACACGCGACGGGAGAAAGGGAAAAGCATGCCTGAGGGCCAACAGCCCGGAATTGGGGAAAAGCGTCGGGAAAGCACTCGGCGTAGGGGCAAAACACAGCGACAGCAAGACGTGAGCGAGCGAATCCCGCCTGTCGCCGTGGGACCTCGCAAGGTGGAGGAGGGCAGGAGCGAATGGGGGATTACGAACGGCCTTGCCAGTTTGATCACAAATTGATAGCCACGTGATCCATAGGACAGATACACGTGATACCTTCCCACCTTTATCAGCCCCGTCTCGTTGGATTGTTTCCATTGCGCTTCGTTCATCAATATGAATAATCTCCACCACATCTACCTCTACAACCAGCCCCGATCAGTATCAAACTACACCCGCTACGGTACGTCTAAGAATGGTCTCGCTGTGTGGGCGTCTTTTAAGGGGCTTACTTACAATCGGCGTGGACATCAGGACGTAACCACGATGTGTACGTGGCAGTGAAAACGGTGCCGAAGATGTGATGTGGTCTACGACGAGAGGATCATAAATCAATGTCCCGACGAAGAGATTCATCCTATCGGCTCCAATCAGTCCGTCCTTCAGATCGTGAGAGGCTATTGTCCGAGCACAGTCTGCCAACCCCGATACAAGCAGCGAATAAAACCTGATCATGTGGAGAGTACGCGAATATTTTATGGATTTTAAAAACTTGGAATCAAGTTTGATGGTTATTAGGAGCATGTATATATTATAGCTTAAGCACCGAGACACAAGGCACATGGGCGGGTGTAGTTATATATAATATAGCTTTATAGCTCTACGAAATATGTAACTGCTCTCTATCCTTCGGTTCCGGGTTCCGTGAGTATGTGACATCTGCCTCCGGCACAAAAGCATGCCCGCGTCCAGAGCCCGCGGTGTATTAAACACGGGATATACACCGTCTTTGTGGTCAATCTTGAATGGTGGACGTATGCGCCATCCATGACTCTCATGCGCCTCCCGCAGGCTCGTGTTGACCATAGTCTCAAGACGGCCCCCTGGTGCGTCGTGGTATTGTGTAAAGGGCCGGTCATCGCTCTGGCGCGTGCGTAGTACTATCACGGGCAAGTTGTTCTGCTCTATTGCCAAATGTGCCGTGTCAAAATCATATTGGTCGTGGAACAGGTTCGCATACGACAAATGTCTGAAGTCCAGCGGTCGACCGCCATAAGACGACAGTCATCGCGCGTGAGAGATGGAAGGGCGCCACGTTGCAAGAAGTCCACGGCATGTTCCACGAGGGCATCAGGGCTGTCCCATGCCTCACTCGCCGCCTTTTCATGCCGGGCCTTGACAAGTATCAGGAGCCGCCGGGGCTTTCGTATTTCCTGCTGAGTTTCCTGTTCCTGCCTTTCCTGCTTTTCGTCGATACCCTTTTTGTCGGATTCTGCATTTCTGCAATGGGTGTGCCTGCTGAGTGCGAAGCGTGTCAAGAGGGATGAGTGAAGCAGGAGGGGGCGACTTCTGTTGTTGATGGTGTCGAACGTCTGTGCCATGAAGTGTGTCTGAGAGACGCGTTGTGGTGCGTTCAGGTGTCGTGCTGGCGATTCGCTAGCCTACCCCACCAGCCACTGCACTAGCCACGAGTTAGGCGACCTTGCAAAACCGTGTACCGGTAATATTCCATACTTCGTCACAAGTTAAATTGCCCTCCTTACCACCCTTTACTTTCCATCTCGACGAATGCTTTGACCTTCGTGTGTCCTTAGGGTCTGAGTCTCGCAATTACTGTGTCTAGATTGAGTGGTCTCTTTTCGCGTGTTGCCGTGCTGGTACTCAAAATGTGATAAAAGACTCCTCTGAGCTGAGGGTTTACAGTGCTTCATAAATCAGAGACAAATGGTATCATACAAAAATTAAAAAGAAATCTACCAAAGTGAGAGGTCCAGCGATCATCGCGGCCAAACATGAAGTCAAAAGGTTGTTTCCACACTTTTTTTTAAAAAAAAAAAAAAAAAAGGCGGCCCAGATTCTGTAGGGGAGAATGTCAATGTTGGGATCATGTGGACGTCTTCTTCCGGCTACGACGCTTAGCCGGTCTTCTTTCAGGCGGTTCCTCGCTATATTCATCGTCTTCACCCTCGCCGTCACCACCAGTGGAGCCGGTCTCTTCTTCCGCATCGCCATTCTCTTCCTCTTCGAGAGCAGCTGTAGAGGCCCGGCCCTTGCGTTTCCGGCGAGAAGGAACCCCCGCCGGTTTGGGCGAAGCGCGCATGACAGATGCAGTGGCTCCGGCAGCAGTGGAGCTCGCCTTGAGCTTGCTGACAGCTGCTGCAAGACGCCGGCTGCTGGTCGTGTTCTTGTTCCGGGGCGTGTGGCGCGGCGCAAACTCTTCGGGGATGCTGGCCAGCTGCTGCTGCTTCTCCTGCTGCTCACGCACCTGCGCCTCCGTCATGCGAGCACCGGCACCGACAGCGCCCGTGAAGAACCGCGTAATGTTGCTCTGCGTGCCCTCCGTCTCCCGCCGGTTCATATCACGGATGACCGGCACCAGCACCTCGTCGGTGCGTTCCTGGCTCCAGCCGATCGTGGCCATGAGGAAGCTGCGCAGGCCGTCGAGGTCCGGCACACCCCACTGGAACGGCTCGGCGCTGCGGTCTACCTCCGGCTTGAGGTAGGCATCGGCGACGGCCGGGTTGGGGGAAGCTGAGGGGCAGGAAGAGCTTGGTGCCCTGGGACTTGCGGAACTTGCGCCGGAAGGCCGAGTCAGCGTCTGCCTCCTTGGGACGGCCATGCGACTGCACATCCTGCCACCAGGCGCGAAACTGCTCGAGACCGTCGGTGCCCGGGAATTCGGAGATGATCTCCATCGCCGTCACCGGACCGACGCCGGGCAGGCCGTCCGTGTAGTCGGACCCGAGAAGCTGGGCAATGGCAATGAGCTTCTCGCGCGTCAACGACATCTCGCGCTCGAGATCCGAGCTGATGTAGCACTCGACAAACTTGTTGCCATTGAACATGTTCTTGTAGACGCGTGTGCCGCCAAACAGGAACGTGTCCGAGTCGTCTGTGACAATGCCGTCGACCAGTTCCCAGCGAGACCAGCTCGGCGCACTGTGCCTCGGCCTCCATCGGCGCGCGTGATGTAGTGGGATGCCGAAAAGCCGTAGCAGTGCCTGGCACTCGGACACCATGACCTGCGTGACCTCGTCGGCATCGCGGCGATCTTTTTTCTGCTGATTACGGAGGGCCTTGAGCTCCTGCTCGTACGCCTGCTGGCTCTGCTCCGCCGCCCTATGGTTCAACTCGCTGGCGAAGCGCGCGTGCTCCTTCAACCTCCTCAGCCATCTGGACAAGGAGCTCCTCGTCCTCTGGTCACTAATATCAAAACGGCTCTTCTGCCTCGCCAACCGTTACCGTCGCCTGCAAACAAGACGTCATCGAGTTCCTCCCGTTTCATGACTCCTTCCCTCAGCTTCGACGAGCTCCTCTTCAATAGCCTTGGGCTTGTTCCGTGAGACCTGCTCTTCCACGAAAGCAGGCTGTTCTGGAATCTCAACATCCTCAAATTCCATTTCTGGAGACGACGATCGTGTTTCTGTGATCTCTGGTGGCTTCATCTGACTTGTCAACACCGTCTTCCACGACAGGCGCTGACACAGGCTCAGGCTGTGATGAGACCGGTGCAGGTGCTGTGGCTCGTCCACAGAAGCAGTCTCTTTGCCTGTCTCCGCAATGTCTATTGTGGTGTTGGGGTTGGTCTGTTGGGGCGGCGGCGCATCGATAATTTCAATATCGCTGCCATCGTCGCTCGAGGAATCAATCTCAACAACGCGCGGTTCCTGGCGTTGTTGCCAGATCTTGGCCTCCTCCAGAGCCTATCTCTCGGTCTTTGGCGTTGATCTCGGCATCGTATTGCTGTTGTTGGCGTACAGCAGAGCGAATGTCTGTGTCGTGTGACATCCATGGGCGGCAGAGGACGCGGAGGCGTCGCGTCCTTTTCGAGTCCATCATCTGACATTGACCCTTCTTTTTCTTCTGCTCCTCCATCTTCTCTTCTCCTTCCGCCTGTGGCTTCTACGTGCTGTTCAAAGAATGGCTCGGCTCGCGCTCGAATCCTCCACCAAACTCATCTTCCGAGTCCACCTCAAAGGCAGCAGACTCGCCAGCATTCGCAAGCGGCAGTTGCTGCCTGGTCGTGGCTGCAGCTGTCTTGGCAGACACGGCAAAGGGCGATGAAATATCTGCCGCAATCTGTTGAGTGAACAATGGTTTTGGCTTCGCTGCCACGGGTGGGTGCTGTTTGGCTTCTTCTCGAAAATCGATGTTTGCCAGTTGAGCTTCTCAAATGCAGCGGCCACCAAACGGGTTCTTTGTTTGTGGCTGGATGGGGGAGAGAGTACGGGTTGTTGTTGTTGTTGCGCAACAGCCGGCGTGGCCTTTTTCTTCTTTGCGGCCTTGGCCATCGCAGCCCGAATGTCCAGCTCGCTGTCGCTGCTGTCCTCGTCGTCCTTGCCGTAGGCATACACATCGTCACGCGCCTTTTGTGGGCAGCAGTAGTTGACGCAGACACGGCCCATTGGCCCGGTTATTGACAACATGCGCACCATCTTGCCCGACGAGCCAAAGATGGGCCGCACTGTTTCAGCAGCCTTTTGTGTCCACTGTGGTGCTGGCCGGTCGACATCTTCCTCATCCTGCAGGCCCTCGTCGTCCTCCGAGGCACCGACGCCGTGCTGGTTTTGAAGAGACATGGCAATCGCGCGGCTCAAGTCCTCGTCCTCGTCTGCCGACAGCGTGGCGGTATTTGGCAGCGTCTTCCGCCAGGGAAGGATCAACTACGGGTCGTAGCTTGGCACGAACATGGAGTCATCGTTTGCCTGCGTCGTGCTGCGGTTGCTGTGGCTCGTCATCGGTTTGTGGCCAGTGACGGCGGCAGCGGGCCTGGAGGGCAGCTTGGGAAGACGGTTCAGGCCTCAACTGGGGCACGTCTTCAAACCTCCACATCTTCGTCTTCCCACTCG
Organism: Sporothrix curviconia; assembly: GCA_016097085.2. Taxonomy (NCBI): domain Eukaryota; kingdom Fungi; phylum Ascomycota; class Sordariomycetes; order Ophiostomatales; family Ophiostomataceae; genus Sporothrix; species Sporothrix curviconia. The sequence continues at coordinate 232 of JADMNF010000131.1, read as the reverse complement.
TCATCGCGCGCTCGTCGCCATCGCCTCGGTAGCTAAACTGCAGGGCATCCACATCAATGGGCTTGTGGACCTCGCCAATGTCCTTTTCGCGGCTGACGACGCCGAGCGCCCAGCCGCCCTCGGCACCGTCGTTTCTTGACCAGAATGTACTCACGGCCGCGCTCACCGGCCACCGGCCGTTGATGCCCATGGTCAGTCTGAGGCGGTCATGCCGACTTCCAGCATGAGCCGC